>BGNK01000473.1:19454-65075 GCA_003297005.1 Symbiodinium sp. clade A Y106 | reverse complement strand
GAGTTGTTTCCACGTATCATTGGTTTCATGTAGAGCGAAAACCTTACGACAGCAAGGCTGGCTACGACCTGCTGCTATCGCATAAAAGCAAGCCTCCGCTGTCCTGCTGCTAGCTTTCGCAGCCCTGCTCTCAAGTACCGACACCACTCGTATCACAACCATTCACCTATGCAGTTTGCATCACGTCTGCAAACCCATGCGTACCTGTTGCCTTGAGAATTTAGGTGATATCCCTGTTCCAGCAAGATATAGCAAGATAATATTGGGTTGTTGCACCATACGAACTAGATTGAGGAGTCTTTAGAGAATGGCTTGCCGAAGCTGAGGCATCCGAAAGAGAGCATAATGAAACATGCCACAGGCATTAACGAAGGCAAGCAATCAATCAACCAATCAATCAATCAGGCATTAAATTTCTTCTCATTGGAACGAAAGGTTCTTGGCATGCATCTTATCCGAAGAAACCAACAAGACAACGCAGATGCAGGCAGGTGCAGTGCCCAGCCCACCTTGTCCGCGAGCCGGTCTGGGTAATGTGGGCAATGTTGTTGGGAGGCCTACGAGAAGTCCAACAGTCCGGCGGGTTGTGTCCACGAGGGCATGCCATTTGCAAGCTCATGTGATGCATGGAATCGGCTGGACGACGTCCAGGGAAAGTCCGGCAGCAAGACCACTTGCGAACAGAAGGACTCTGTGAAAACGGCCTCTGAGCTCCCGACAAGTCCCAAGAACGGTCCGAAGGACAACAGCGAACACACTTCTTTGCATCAAAGGAACGCGCGGCCTTGTCAAGAGAGCAGGGTTCTGCGTTCCAAGTTCCAAGAATGGCCGCACTGTTTTGGTGCGAACAACATGGTGAACCAACATGTTCAGCAAAGTTCACAGATATTTGGGTTTCATGCATGATTTGAAGTTTTCCCAGCACCGGCAGACTTCAACACGCATGCCAGTAGCTCTGTCTGCCCACAACGAAGAGCTCCTGCAAAGATAAAGGCGAGAACCTGCAGCTTCAGCGGCGAAGCCCCTCCCCGCCTCCAGATGCTCCAGGCCGTGTGGATTCGTTGCACCCAGATAGACTATTGATTCATCCGGCTCCGTTAGTTTTGGTGGAACGCTACTAATATGCCAACGAGGGTTTTTCGCCGGCATTCTTCTCAATAAGCAGCCTGTGCTATCAACTTTTGGTGTGAAGGCTAGAGATCCGGAGTCGTGAAGGACCGGTGCATGATAGACTGCTAAAATCTGCTTTCTAGGTATGTGAAAATGGTGTGTCATCGCACACCTGCCATTCCCAAACCTGCCACATGTGTTCATCCTTCGTCTATACTGACACGCTGCTAATTGAGCATGCTCCAAAGTTTAATGCAGCCGACTGCCAGGTGAAGCGGCACTCGCAGCGGCGAGGCATCAGAACGACGAGCTCCAGGCATCAGAAGCGAGTCAACAGCCTTGAAAACTCCTTCTGAGACGCGTAAATACATTCTGACTGAGTTGTTTGGTTCGTCTTCCCTCCCGTGCTGTATCCAGTAAAAGCTCAGCGGAAGGCGCGCATGCAGGGCGTCCTTCGTGCCAGCCCCTGTCAAGCGGTGTGTGCTTTCATGTGTCGTTCGTGGCT
The DNA here is from genome assembly GCA_003297005.1 of Symbiodinium sp. clade A Y106. Taxonomy (NCBI): domain Eukaryota; class Dinophyceae; order Suessiales; family Symbiodiniaceae; genus Symbiodinium; species Symbiodinium sp. clade A. Next base: position 63,460 of record BGNK01000473.1, on the reverse strand, counting down.
CGGCTGATTGAGGTGACAACCTGGAGCTTCAGCGGCGCAGCCCTTCACCACCTGGTGCTGCCCTTGCTTGGAGCTCGAAATCGTCGGTATGCACGTTCGATGTAGCAGGTGATGCCGCAAGGCAGAAGAACGAAGAGCTTCAGGCGCTGGCGGGGGGTATCAGAAAGTACATCGACTGGAGGAGTGGAGTTTTTGCAGTGCGCTTGTTCTCCTACTTCCCTGCAAAGGCCGTAGTTGTGTTCCGCTGGCAATTCTGGCTACAGACCAAACAGCTTCAAAATGCCAGCAGGTGACACGCTACTCTTGATCTACTTCCTACGGAGCCCATACACAACAGCCATCCACACGGCGAGAACGGTTTAAGCAAACCTGCCGATTTACCCGTGATTGACAGCCCGCCCCTTCACACACGTCACACCCACCCTCTCTCTCAACCCGAGCCCGCGATACCGCCTCGATGGCGGTTCGCTTGGCTGTTGGCGCAACTGTAGCCGGTCTCGCGGTCGTGGGCCTCATCGCGCCTTGGCGAGCACGAAGTGCATAGAAGCAACAAGGCTACGCGGCACGCTTGGGTTCTTGGTTTGTTCTTGGCCTGTGAGGTCGCCTGGTACTTCCGGAAGGCCTTGTTCAACTGCCTCGGGGATATCTTCGGCTGCGCGCCCCAGAAGACCCATGCGGTGCAAAGCAAGGACCTGGAAGGAGGCCGGAGAGCGCAGGCGTAGGGCTATGCTGCAGTTGGAGACCAGACCTCATGTTCCGTCAGCTGCAGTCCCGAAGGTTACCCCCCCGGCACACAACTACAGGTGCTATCCAGGTCAAGCCTACTGCGCAGGGCAGCGTCATAGGTGCGCCGACCTTCGTCGAACAAGCAGCGTGTGCATGGATGGAAAACTGCACTGCAAGGACGCATTGGTCATGGTTTGGCAGATATTTCACAAACCCTGCAGGCGTTGCACGACCCGGACCACAGCCTGCCTCGGCACCTATGTAACTTGGCTTTGGTTGGGATCTTCGCAATGTGAAGAGAAGGAAAGATGAAGCGTACAGTATATGAAAGACTTCCTGAGATCAGAGTGGATACATCGGTTAGAGTTGCGTGATCGGGGTGCATGCTGAAGCTGGACTCCGACCGACGCTGAACCCGAACACGATGTTTGTCAGAGAGTGCCAGGATCGTGGTGGCGACGGATGATGCCAGCCGTGGAGAAGTAATGAACTATCAGACGCTGCGGGATGCCTGTGGGGGCCTGAACAGGCATCCAGACTTGAGGGGTGTTGGAACCACTACTGTAGACCCTCTGCAGTGCGACAGCAAATCATAGCAGAGGGCTTAAGTAGCCCTTCCTAACCGAGGTCTCAACTGGAATGCCGGCAACATCCTTGGCAAGGCCGATTCAGTTTCTGGCTCTCTTTTCTCACCTGTCCGTCTCGCCTCTCGCAGCTGCTGTAAGCATCACAGGGGGCGGCATCCACGGTCTACCGCGGCTCGCTGCCAAGGTGGGTGAACAGCCACTACCGCTAGCCCTACCGCTACCCCTACCGCCACCCCTGCACTGCCACTACAGCTATCACTACCGCTACGGCTGCTGCTGCTGCTCCTCCTCCGCCTACTATTACCACGACGACTACCACCTGCTGCTGCGGACGCTTTCGGTGTGACGAACAAACGTCCACGGTGTCGCCCCTCTATACGAATAGTGAGTGAAAGTGGCGACAGTCTGGGCCCGCGATTGATTTGTTGACAAGATGTTGTCGTGTTCGTGGTGCCTCTGCCATGCAAGGCACTCCAGCGGGCCCTTCTTCAACAGCTGTAGGCATGTTCTCTCTTGCACCAGGTTTGGCAGTGTGGCCGTGAAGCGATTCCACAGCGACCCCGCTGGTCTGCCAGCCAATCTTTTGCCATCTTCCCCAGATTGCATAGTGGCATAGAGCAAGCCAGGTGGCATGCCTTATAACTTCGACCGAGAGCTGGCGGCCCCGATGCATTGGAGCTGAAGATTTGCATCGACAACACCACAGTCTCTTCTAAACTCTTTCTAGGAGGTATTCTGCCCAGGATTTCTAGGAAGACAGACGTCTCCCCTCTGAGGAAGCACTTTGTCAGTGCCGTCATCCGCACATCCTCGAGATTCTCGGGAGATCGCAAACAGGACAAGTAAACCGCTACTGTGTTGCGCGAAATATGAGGATGCACGGCAAATCATGAGCAAAATACCATACTTGTAGGAGGGGTCCAGCATCCCTGCACATGAAGAGATTAACGAGAATGATGACTAGCAACCTGCAGCAAGACTGGAAGCTGGTGCAAACATTTGCAAACGCAGATCAGCAGGACCAGAGCAGCTCATTGTCATGCAACTCGGCGTTGGATGGTGGCAAGCCTGGTGCGGGGTCTGTCGCAGCCCCCGTCCGTGCACAGTTGTATGTGCCTTTCACATGAGCTATCAATGAGCTACGGTGTGCAATATACGACACATACGATGTATTGAATTGAGTCTGACCACGAAGACTTGGTCGATTTCTCCTGCCCTGAGGCCCCTGATGGAGGGTGGCACCCTGGCATCAGCCTTGGGTTCCATGGCCTGGGCGGCTAGGGCCACCTGCTTCAGCCAGTGCGGGTCCCAGAGTGTGTACAGGCTTTTGCCCTCGGATTCCGGAGAAACAACCTCTGAAAGATGCCGGCATCCACGTGCTCAGCCACGCATGTCTAATGGAGATTTCAGTGCATGTGCTGGTCTCAGGATAGTCAGAGCCGTGTCTTTCCTGCACGGGAAGAAGATGGTTCACCGTGACATCAAAAGCTCGCGTCTTACAGTTGCTGGAGAGCGTGCGGTTTAACTCACGGGGACCATGCCTGTGAACGTCACACAACCGCCATGACGCGCAAGCCGTGCAGATCTCGCTCGAGGCAGCAACATCCTCATGGATGGAGCCTTGCGCCATGCGCGCCTTGCAGACTTTGGCCTCGCAAAGGACCAGGCATTCAACATTCTGGCCGTTTTGATTTGTCTTGCGATTTCATGTTTTCCTGCTGTGTGAGCAGTGAGACTGCGGCAGATGCAGAGAGCGCCTGCTTGAACATATGGAGGTGAAGGGATCCAGAACGCACGGCACCACCGGCATTGTGGTTGCCTGGCTTCCTTGACCCAGCCTCTTAAGAGCCAAGTGGCGCCGGATCCGAGGTTGGCTCTCCGGGCTACATGGCACCCGAGCTGATGATGCGTCCGGCCAACGATCCTTGACAGACGAAGCGTCTTGAAGCCTCGTGGCAAGTCGTCCTGCGTCTGGCAAACTGCTGGATGTGCTCCCATCCTCTGAGGAAAAGACGGATGCATTTGCCCTGGGAGTGGTGGCGTGCGAAGCTCAAACACGGAGGGGGAGACGGGGAGACTTTCGATTGCGAAAACAGCGGGTTTCGTCACGGGTGGCAAACGAAGCCCACTGTCTCCAGAGACAAGGTTGGAGATCCTCACAGGCCTGCCTGCCTGGAATGAGGACGGTCAGTAAGGAATTTACTGCATAGGAGTTGGACAATTCACTTCGAGATCCGAAATTGACGCAAGCGAGCCCTATCTGCCAGGACAGAGAGACGGTTGCCGGTAGCTTAGCATCGTTGCTTGGCAGCGTCCAAGCGCGGCCATCCGCCTCGAGTCGGGATCAAGGCTTTAAACGATTACGCGGTGTCCGACAACAAGTTCCAGGCGCAACGAGTCCTGTCTGGAGACGTCTCTTGCCCCCTCCCAGCCTTGGCCACGATATCACGCTTGCACATGGTCACCGAGCCTGTGCCCCCGCCTCCTAACTCCTTTTCTCCAGGAGTCCCTGGTGGATGCGAAGGCATCCTGGCCTCCGGGGGAGGCGGGCTACTGTGATGTAGTGAGCCGTGTCAAGAAGCGGGTGGCATTATGTGTTGTTGTGCTGTTTCTCGACATGTCCGCTTCTTGGCCCTTGCTTGTGAGGTCGGGGCTTTGGGGGACCATGCTGTCTGGGGCACAGAGATATCCGTGCACGCCTGTGCGGAGACTGTGCAAAATTCTCATAATGGCTGGAGGTCAAGCTCACCTATTTCGATCCGAACCAACGTCAGAAAGTCTCTGACATGGAGCAGGCGAACTCGTTTCAGGCCCACTTCTAAGGGGTCAGCCAAATGACTTACAAACTCTGTTGCGGATGACCTTCATGCATCGTCTAAGCATGCTGGAGACGATCGCCGAAGTCTAGCTTGTTATAGGATTGTTCCGCCATGTTTAAGCTGTACTAACAGACGCTTACAGTGCTCAAGCAACACTGCAAGAAAGAGTTTCACTGGGCAGGAGCATGTGCAGAGATCTGAGCAGGCGCTGCGCTAAGTGCTGGCAGGACAGCCCACTGCCGAGACCTGTAAGCAGGGCGCACTGGCATGTCAACAAAAGAACCGAAATGGGCCCACATGAATGGCATCTGTCTCAGCCATTCTGCACTATTGTTTCACGACGTGCTATGTTTTGCGTCTGACCGTGGCTGCCTGCGAGGAGTCGTGCACTTGCTCGGTTTCAGCTGCGGGGCTGCGCCGGACGAGCGTGTGCCCGCAGCTTGCTGGGAGGTGCAGAAATGTTCCCCACTCGCTTGTATTTCCCGGCGGCTGAGCCATTTCGTTGCCTTAGTTGTCGCGGCCCGTTTTAAACTTGAAGTACCCGTGACAGCACGTGCCTGCGAGCTATTCAGTTATTCACACGGCCCAGCCGAGTCAGCACACTTCCCGCACCAGGACGAGGTTTGCAGGCGACTAAAGCTCCAGGCGAGAAGCAGCGCACTGCCTTGTGGGTCTTAATGCAGCTCACCTTAAGCAATGCCAAGTCCAGCACAGAAAGCTTCCTGTGCACGTGCTACCCGGGCACGGTTTGCCAGCGCCAGTTGAGCTCAGATCGTCGTACAACCTTGGCTTATGCCTCATAGCAGAGCAGGCATCTAAGGCCAAGCTTCCTGCGGCTTGGCCTCCTCGCAATCACAACAGAGGGGCTGCTAGTCAGCCTGCTTTTGTCACCATGCACGCATGTTTCTGTGGCATCTCTTCGGCAGTCCTTCTCGGCTTCGTGCCAGCTGCGCATGAGCTTGCCGTAGAAGCAGAAGAGCACTGCTCCAGTCTGTTCGACGATATTTCTCGAAAGTACGCTTGATACTCTTGAGGCATCGTCGACTCAAAAGTGCGATGAAGAATAATATACATTCTTCGAGTGGTTCGCGTGCATGGACGGCACATGTCGTGTATTCTGCGGCGGCTCCATGAAATGGACTGCTGCAAAGTTTATTTTGCTGTGGGCGACACAGCTCATGAAAGCGTCAGGTGGGAGTTGTTCTAAATGAAGGTCACCAACTCAAGTGCAGTGTCCCTGGATGCTTGGATCGAACTCCTGTTTCAATATGTACCTACCAGGCAAGCCCAGTTTGGAACAACTCATGGGTGCATTCCATCGCAGATTGTGTTCTGCCTGCTCTCCACGTTGAAGGTTTGCAGAGCTTCAAGCTGTTGAGGACTGAATGTGAGGGACAGTCGCTAGTTTGATAGAGATGCAGACGGCTGGATGCACAGCAGTATTTCGATGAGGGCAGCCGAGGTTGTACAGGAGATACCAGACGCTCCAGCCCTATGAACAGTCGGAGCATCACCATACAGCGGGTAAGATGAGCAGCTTCTGAAGTGCAGAACCTCCGAAAGTCCTCGGGACAGCAATCCTCAGGGCTCCTGCTTCTGCAGGCGCGATGCTTCGATCTGATTCAAGAGAATGTGCCGGACTCAGCTGGCTCGAGGCTGCTACCAAACGGACCACTAAGGAGAGCGGGGAATTCAAAACCACGTTAGCAGTTCCAAACCACGTCCATGGTTTCCATGCTATGAGGCCAGGGGCCTGGAGCGTAAAGTCGTAATTCGCAAACTCATCCCATACTATTACCTCAGATGCCAAATCAACAGCTCCAAAGTCTTATCGATCCACTGCATCTTCGAGGATGCCTTGCGGCAGCAGCTGGCCGAACGGGCTCGGGCCCGGCCCCTGGCGGTATTTCGGATGGATGGTAGCTAGTTTGAATCATTCATGTCTTCGTTCTGGTTGTGCAGGGTCGTCTTCTTGTGCATGTTCTGCATGCGTGTGTTTAATGTGTGTATACACACTTATATTGATGTGTATACATAGGCATACAGTACCTGAGAATGAGTCGAAGATAGGGCAGCAGGGGTTACGCCCCAACAGTTTTGGAAAGGCCCCGAAACCAAAAGCCGGCCCAGAAGAACAGCAACGGCAAGACGGCAAGATGAGTTATTTCCATAGACGTCGCACTAACGGCTGCCAGAACTCGATGTGATTGCAATCCTTAAAGCTTTCGTGCAATATTGCTTGGTCTGTGACGAGTTCGGCCCAGGACGGCTCGCCTCATCGCTCCCGGCGTCCTGCCGCTGAGGACGGGACAAGTAACATGTATAGGCTGTATGGGATATTAGGATATCATGTAAAATATATTGACAGAATACAGAGGTTGTCGCTATGTTGCGATGAGTTATGTTGGGGGGGAGCCACGGTTGCAGGCTCTTCGATTGGCACTGCAGCGACAAGAACTGAGCCTCGTGAAGCTGCTGACGGGCCTGGATCCGCAGATGCTTGGGAGCCCAAACCTTTTTGCCGTTTTCGCTTTGCAACAGCCCTGGGCCTGACGGGCAAGAAACAGCGAATTGCCCCCTCAAGCGCCCCCTTCCACTGGGCCCTTCCACCCTCTGAGGCACGGCAAGGTTTCTTTCGAAGCCTTCCAAGCAGCATGCAGTCGGCACCACTTGAGTCTGCAGGCCGACTGCACAACTGCGCACCGTGTGGTTGCTTGCGTGTGCTTGCGTCGTGGTGATGTTAACCCATCCACAGGCCGACGACTTTGGCAAGCTGGCCAACGTTCTTAATCTGGACAAGCGAGGCTTCTTTCACAAGGAGGCACCATGAAGCTCTTTTGCCATTTGGTTTTCGCAGATGGCTGGAGCATGTAGAAGTGTAGCTGAGCGTGGTCGCATCGAAGTCGGCAGGCGCTGTGCAATGCTCCAATAGCCATAGCCGTAGCCGCCATAGCTAGGTCTTAGAAGGAAAGCGCGGTCCGGCGGTCACAGTCTCCGAAAGAGTGTTGCCGACCCGAGCGAGGCTCTCTTGCGAGCCTTCCGCAGAGCAGAAGAGGTTTGGGCTCTGGGCGTCTCTGTGGAGTTTCGTGAACTGAAGACCAAGCCGGAGGTTTTAGCATGTCATCTGATTCTCACTTCGTCAAATCTCAACAGTTTCGCCTTGGCATGTCCTGGCAGCCGAGCCGAGTCTAAAGGTCGCCTCCCCTCCTCGCGGGCGCAAGGCGCGAAGAGCATGCTTCATAAACAGTGCATAGGCAGCAGCGATGGCAAGAAACGCCCCAAGTGTAGATCTGTGCAGCATGTGATAGGATTATGGTGCTCTCACCATGATGCGGATGACGGGCTGTTCCGTTCCTGCGGCTTCGCAGGCTTCGGATGGTCCGAGCCACACGCAAAGCCGCGCGTGCAGCGGCTCCCGTGAGGCGGAGTGCAAAGAAAGCGAAAGCATAAGGAGGCAAGTCTCGAGGCATCAAGAGGGAGTGTCAGGAGACAACCGTCTTCATGGCAGTGGTCTTTCTTTCTATTGGCAGTGGAAATGTAACGGGGCATCATATTATACACCGCCGTGAAAACATACTAGCAGCGCAGTACCAGGAAGGAGTAGTAGTAGTAGTAGTCGTCGTAGTAGTCGTAGTAGTCGTAGTAGTAGTAGTAGTAGTAGTAGTAGTGGTAGTGGTAGTGGTATTGGTAGTGGTAGTGGTAGTAGTAGTAGTAGTAGTACCAAACCCGATAAAAACCAGTGACAATACCAGCTGTCGTTATTATTGCCTCCGTCCTCGTCGCCCAGGTCGTCTCCCTTGCACCTGTAGCACACGAGCATATTGCAAACACAGTACGGAGAAGAGCCTACTGTTCCAGATCTCGGGGTGGGATTCGGAGCTTAGGATTGCAAATCTGGGTTGGTGAACTGCACTGCAAGCACCTGGGCGCAGAGTTTTTCGAGCATGAGGGCAGTACGTGTATCACCGGAACCCCCGAGAGAAGGACTCGTGGCGAAAAATGCATGTGACAAGCCGTCTGGACCTCTGACGCAGGTGCACGCGCCGAAGGGTCTTGGCCCTGTGGAGGTGCATCCGTACAGTTGTGGACAATTCCGTGACACCACATAACCGAAGCTATTCAGACCTCATCAATGACATCCGGATTTGTGTGCCGTATCCGAACCTCCCTGGCTAAGAATGCAAAATCGCAATTCGATCCTGTCCGTGCCAGCATACACTGCCGCTGCGCCGCGTTGGGGTTGAGGTCTGTTTTGTTTGCGCAGGTCCAGCATCGCCGCCAGATAGAGCGCCTGGAGTGCAGTGCTCAGACGGGATCGAAGTTTGCATCCTCCTGTATGCTGCTTGCTGAATGAAATCTGTGGAGAACCCTGCTTTCTAGCCACTGCCAAAAGGAAATTATGCATTACCATTATTATGTAGATCGCTTGCTCTTTAGTTGAGTTTATGCCTGTGGAGAAGGCAGATAATTTAATTTCAGACAGCTTATCACCTGCCTGCGCATTGTTGTCGATGCCGGATGATGTCCGATGTCATCCTTTGACCTGTTTTAATGGTGGCGTGACCAGAGGGCAGAGCTGCATGACTTTGTGGCATTCTGTCTCCAGATAGGCAGAACATGCAGTCGAGTTGTCCATGAAAAGCAAGGGAGGTTATGCCATCGTGATGTTTGGAATAGCCGCCCTAGCTACGAGCATATCCGCTGTATGCCATATCACTTGAACACGGTGCCCGCAACAACGCTGGAGATATGCGTGGGCGACAGCTCAGCACACAGCTTCCTCGAGCTTCGAAATTTAGGGGCAAGTAGAAGTTAACCCTGTGCCGCCATGTGGCATGAGCATCGGAACTCGGATGACGAACAGCTCTGAGTCGAAATGGCGGACCGAAGTGGAAGCGAGCTTCGTCAAAGCCTGGCCCGTGTTCATCACTGCCTGCCTCTTCAATATCGTTTTTACTTTGAGGTGCCTTGAAAGGAACTCGACGGGTGTCTTGCGGTTCGGGCCGGCACGACACAGACCTAGGCCCCGCAATGCCCAAGGCAGTAGCGACGCCATGGTGCTGCAGTCCGCAGGTGTTTGATGTCATGTCGTGGCCAGAACATTTTTGGATTTCCCTTTTCATAGTCATAGTAGGCCTGAGAAGCGCCCAATACTTCCAGCATTTTCCATTACCATAGGATGTCATCCATCTATAGTGCCTCGCAGGAAGTTCCCTCAACATTGTGGCATCTTAGCCTCGCCAGCAAACCCAACATCCGGGTCCTCAGGCACATGTTGATGGATCCGGTGCTGCGCTCGTTCATCAAGTGCGACGAAGCTGGCGGCGATGTTTTCTCAGGCCTGCCCACCTGGAGTGAGGCCTGGGGTTTGAAAGGTCGGGCCCCCCTCCTGCGGTCGCGAGGTAGCTCCTTCTGTGGTGACAAGAAGTACGTCGTGCAGTCCGCCGTGAGACAGTCAGCCATGCTGTCCGCCACTGAAGGCTGGAGAGCTTCCGAAGGTTTTGCACTCAACAGCTCAATACTGGACCTCAGAGCACAGGCCTTCACTGCAAAGGCCTTTGAGAAACCTTCTGCGATGTCCCGCCCCCGACCGAATGCGCAGGGTATGCAACTGGTGTATGCCAGCATGTGGCACACAGCCCTTACATCGTGATCGGGACACTTACTAGGACCAGGATACTACCTCTAGGAGAGAATGCTGATGAATTGCTACCAAGTCGGTTCTGAAGCATCGCTGTGAATCTCGCTCTTGCCAGGCATCATGAGCATGTTCGTGGTTCCAGTGATTGGGGCAGTCAGTGACCGGCATGGTCGGCTGCCTGCTTTGCGCACTAGCATCTTGGCCACGTTTCTGTCGCTCGGTCCGCATGCTACGGTAGGCAGTGGTTGTTCTGTGCGATGCACCTTCGACGACGTAAACAAAGTGAGCGACATCGGCGCGAGTCCTCCAAGCCGAGGTTTCTCCTCCTCAATTTGGTTAGCCAGGATGTCATTGCGTTGAGGTTTCTTGCGTTCGCCTGTTCCAGCGCCTCTGCCGCCTTCTTCCCAACATTCCATGCAATCCTCGGAGACTGCGGCGGAAATCGGAGTGTTTCGTTCACAGTAAAGATCATCTTTGCGAATGCCGGGCAGCTGATTGGATGGATTGTTGGTGTGGCGATCTTGCGACAAGAGTTCGTGGACTACACCTTCATGTGGGTGGCTCTACTCACAATCTTTTCCTTTGGGTCAGTGGTCGCCTGTCGCATTGAGGAGTCTCGACCTGTGGGCCTGAATCCTGCATCTTCCTCTCTAAACGTCTTTGCAGCGCTATACTTCGCGATACAGAACCCGTTCTTACTGCGGTGGTGCATTGCCAAGTTCCTGGCACTGTTCGGGCTTAGTGTGATGTCGCTTCTGAAAAGCTTTGTGCTATCAGCCTATGACTGGCGCCAGGGAACCCTGGAAGGAGCCATGGGAGTCTTCTTCATGATAAGTGCGACCTCCACCCTAGCAGGCCCTTGGTTCGTCGACAGGTACTCTGTCGAGACGGTCGTGGAACGATGCACCCTGATGGGGGCAATTTCTCTTTCCATGCTGCTCTTCGCGCCCTGGGGATCCCTGTTCTGCGCGGTGGCCGCCTTTTTGCAGGCCGCCGGCGCCTGCACCATCGCTGCTTCCTCGGCTTTACTGGCGGAGCGATTCACAGAGGATCAGGGAAAGGCCCAGTCGGTGGTGGTTGCCATAGCTGGAGGGGCTTCCAACCTGGGAAGTCTGCTTTACTCCTCCCTCTACGATGCCAAGGCAGAGGGCATGAGCCAAGCCCAGCCCTTTGCAGTTGCCATGGTCATGGGCTGGGCGGCCTATTGCACTCTTCTCTCGGCACTGGCAAGCCCGTCACCCATGCCCGGCAGGCAGATTGCAATACAGGTTGAAGAGACCCGACTGTTCCAGCCCGACGACCCAAAGAGCGTCGTCATGGGAAGGCGCCACAGTTTCGATCTGGAGGAAGGCGGCTTTCTCTAAAAAAATGTCCTGCAACCAAGCAGCTCATGGCCGTAACTGCATAGGATGCCCTGGCTCAGTGCGACCGCAGTCTATCCTGACACGAGGTCGAGGCTGTTCGCGTCTGAGCAGGCCGCAGGGTAGACATGAAATCATGAAGCATGAGGGCTTATCTGCCATCGAGATCACACGTGAGCCACAGAGACTCTCTTAGCACTAAGGGTGAAGAGTCTCCGAGAAAAATCCATCTGACCGCTCGATGTCCTAGAACGCAGTTTCCAAGCATCAGCACGCATCATGTCGGGTCGTAGCCGACGTAGCGGCATGTAAGTCAGCGATCATGAGCAAGTAATTAACATTAAACTGCCTGTTTTGCATCTTGCGGGCGGTTGCGCAGTATTTGGGATGCAGTTAACGAGAGCGGAAACTCTCGGCTACAGTAGGGTCTTCGAAGAATCCAGCATTCACCCCTCTCTGGCGAGGAGCGGCAGACCCTTCAGCAGGACTTGGATGCCCTGCGCCGGCAGGAGCGGATCCGTTGGACCAGAACACCTTTAACCACAGGAAGTCAAATGTTCACTGTTCAGAGTGCTCATAGCATGCAATCTGCCAGCAGGCCCAGAAAGTTGGCAAAAGCGTACACTGCAAGGTATAAGATCAGAGTCACATATCTTTGCAAGGAGTCGGCTCGCGAAGATGCTCTTCAGAAGCCCAGGCTGAAGTGGAGTCTCATTGCCACTGCAGTGCAGTTGTCTTGTCATTGCCGAATGACCGAATTGCAGATGAGTCCATTTCAAGCGGCATCAAGTGGAAGGCCTTTGTCCGTCCTTCTCTCTGCCGGCGACACTGCGCCTCCGTTTATCAAGGCGACTCGTTGTTGCAAGAATGCAGCCACATGTAGTCACGCGAGTGTCGGAGGGTCCAGGTAGACAGGGCATCGTCAAAGCTACGACTTCTGAACAAGCTGCCAGATGCTCGAATTGCTGTTCCTGAGCCAGGAGCTCAAGTTGGAAGTCAAAGGAACCCGTGAGGCATGGAAGCACCACGGCACATTGCATGCACGGCTTTCATCATTGCGGAGGTAGACTGTCTTGTGGGAGCTGCAGAAACGGAAAAGATTGTGCCCCTGACAGCTCCGCGACAAGCTCTACAATGCAGAGACGCAGCTGGAAAGCTACAAGCGCAGGTTGGAGGCGTGCTCCGTTTCGAGCCACGCAAGTCGCAGCGGAACGACCCCAAACTTCCTGAGCCCCAAACCATACAGCCTTACTAAACGCTGCATCCTGGTCTTTTGGGTTTTGGGCTTTAGGGTTGGAAGGGGTTTGCAAATGGAGACTTGGCTTCAGGGTCGGGCGCTAAAAAGCGGGAAGCGGATGGAGGCACTGACTCCACACCAGGAGCACTTCAAGTAGTCGCCCGAAGTTTTGTTTACTGTAGGATTGATGTGAATGTATGTGAATGTCAAAAAAGTCTGTTTCTGACATGTTTGTTTCTGACATGCCTGCTGGGACGTCAAGTTTCGCACACATTCACAGTGTTTGAAATATGCACCCCTGCACTCATCTGGCAAGCTAGTACAAACTCGGGATACACAAATGGGAGTCCGTGTACATAGGTATATTTGTATGAAACACATGCCTCATATCGAGTTCGACCTTTGTATTCAGCGTATATTTGTATGAAACACATGCCTCATATCGAGTTCGACCTTTGTATTCAGCCATCTATCTCTGCGAAGCTATTGCTGGTTATATGAACTTAGAAGTAGGTCCTTCATGTCATCGTTTATCTGATACGTCTCAGCAGACTTGCAACGAGGCGAACACTTGCCACGTGATTCTTACAACTTTTGAAAATGTTCAACACAATCCAATTTCACGAATGTGCCGAGATTTCGGCCCAATGCAGCGGCAGCGCACTGCTGTTTGCCGTCGGACCCAGAACTTATGGGCTAGAGCGAACATTGCCAGCGCGTTTTGGAAAGTCACCCGTGGGGACTTGTTGACTAAAGCTCTGCCTGCATGTCACAACGTAGCATAAAACGTCTTTTGCCATGTGTTTTCATTGTCATAAACACCTACTTCACGCGGTAAACGATGATGCGTATATACTTACGCACATACATACGTTCACATATAACACAAACTAAACAAGACCACATACATATGTACACCGTGTAGCGATTACTGTATACCTGTATGTAATGTCATCAACATTAGCCTGCATTGGCATGTTCAGTTCCAGTGACTCGACTTCGGTACAGGTTCAAGCCATCCTTTTCCTTGGCCCATGTCGACGCTGCCGAATGCCATCAGCCTGTACGATTCTTTCACATGCCGTCTGCTTCAGGTGGATGCCCGGCAGGAGCTGGAGAAGGTGAGGGCAGGGAATCAGTAAAAAAGCTATCTAAAAAGCAACACGTCGCTTTACCCCCGCCCTCACAGGAGCGGCATGTGGTCAAGCAACTGCAAGCCGAGCTGGAGGACGGGATTTCAGGGAGATTACTGTTTTACCGTCTGAACAAGGCTAGCGTTCGGAGGAAGGCGGGCCGCTCACGCAAAAGCGAGAGGTGTAACCGGGCTTTTGATAGCTACAGTAGCAGGAGAAGGAGCGAACCGTTGCCGAGCTCCTTTTCGACCTCCGACGGGCCAGGAACGCGTCCGGCATTGGCCCCAGGGCAGATACGTTTGCTATTGATATGGTTGACAGGATTTTGGAAATACTCTGGCGGCTGGACCTGCAAGGCTCATAAGTGCCGATCGGAAAAGGGAGCCGCCATACGTGGGAAAGAATTGCCCCACCGTGTTCATAATGGTCCAATACAGTTTTCATCCCAGATATTGGTCGAAGTGGCCACGCATGGAGCTCTGTTTTTTCCCGAATGAACGTGCTGCTCATTGGCTGAGGCGAGGGAGACTGGGCCCAGCGGGAAGAGGTACGTTGAGCCGAAAACATGTCACATGTCTTACGCTGCTGATTCGCTCACTGTCGGGGACATTCGGTCCGGAAGAAGGCAGGCTTCCGAGCAGCACGGTGTCCAAAATCACACAGTGCTAGGAGTACATGCGCCTGGACCTGCAGTTGCGCAAGTCTGGGTCCCGAGACCACCCCTTCATTTTGCAGCAACAGTTGCGGAAGCCGCAAACCGCCAAATCGAGCGAGGCTCGAAGGAGAGTTGACTTCCTCCCGTCGTGCAGAGCGTGATATGGCTGACAGGTGCGCCCGAGATTCTTCGTTGTCATGTCCACCTGTATATCAAGGGTCGGAGGGCGTTGAGTTTCAAACTTGCTCTTGGAGGCTGCTTCAAGCCGAGCACGTGGCGATGGAGTTGCGCTTCGACCGTGAGCAGGTGGAAACATATCTGGAGGGGCAAGCTTTCGAACTTCGACTGGTGCACGACAAAGGTTCACCTCCGCAGCTCTCGGCTGGAGAGTCGGGTCCTGCACCGAGCTTCTGGCATCGTTGAATCAAGAGGTATCTTGTTGCACTGGTGGTAGAAGGTCAAGTTCCGTGAGGCTTTCTGACACGAGAAGAAACATTGTTTCCATCGTTTGCGATCAGAAAGCATGAAATTCGTGCTGCAGTACTTTCTCAGATACTGGAGTTGGAACTGCTCAACGGCGAGGACTCGCCAAGGAGCACTCATCTTGCGACGCTTCAGGGGTTCTGAGGGCGGCGGAGTCGATCACTTTAACTTAAACTCTTCCAGATTGTATCTCTGTCCCTGGAATAGGCAGCGCCAGTCTCCGCTCAAGACCGGTGCAGGGGCAGGGCCCTCAGCTGCTAGTAGTGAAGGAAAGCTTATGGGCTCCTTTAAATCTCGATGGCCGCAAGTGGCCGCAAGGCAGCGGCGGCCAACCTTCAGAGCCGAAAGGACCGTCGTCGGATCTACTGGGCTTCACCTCTACGACTCTACGCGCACTGCATCCTAGGAGCGCAATCTGGAGAACGTGATCGAAGGGCTTGAGTGCGGCTGCCACAAGTTGCAACAGCGGCGCTTGCTGCTCGTGCATTCCGTGTGGCGGCGTGACAAGTAAACTAAGTAAACTGAATGGACAACCCTTACAGCTGAAAGAAAGAGAAGAAGGTATGTGTGGTAGTTGCGACATGCCCACACCTAAGAGGAGTCGCATTCGCATCTTTGTCATGTGCAAGTTTACCTCGACTGTCTATGCACAGCATCTGCGCCATTGCCAGGCGTGTAGTGAATCAGCAGAAGGCGGAGAATCAGCGGTTGAAGGTCGCGCTCGACAGGCGATGGGCTGCTATCCTTCTAGCACAGGGCTTGTATTGTAAGGGATGCATTTGCGCACGCTCAAGGCATGTCGGAGCCTCTCTGGTAGGCGCCCCGACGACCGCCGCGGGCGTGGCCGTGCGGAAGTGGAGCGTTTGAGGAAGCGGATAGAGGACACTCGAGTGTCTGCTTCTTCTTCTTCTGCGTTTGAGGTGTGTAGATGTCAGCTAATTAATTAATTTGTGTTCAGAGAGCTATCGGCCACGAAGCTCGTCGATTAGGGATTCGGGGCACAACTCGAAAGGGCTTCATCGCTTTTGGAGTCCGAGGAGCTGGAATCAGCCCCTCCGCGCTCACAGGCCGGCATGTGACTGGTCTGTTCTGTCCCGTAGGCATTCCGGGTTCCCAGACTGCATACTCAGACATCTCTGTGACATCTCCACATATCCCAACACACTCAAACGGCGTTGGTGTTGCCGTGCTATTTCTCTTTCTCCCTGCTTGGCGGACTTCCCGTGCACGTGCGATGTAACTGCCAGGACGGCGGCAACATGTCGGCCGAAGGTGAGGGGTGTTTCCGTGAGTGCCTGTCGAAGAACGCGCGAATCCTTGAGGTCCCGTGCTGGAAGCCTACAGACGAGAAGTTGCTGCTAAGGCGCGCGGCCGAGCCAACAGCCCGCATGCACTACGAAGATACTATCTATCTATCTATCTATCGACCTATCTATCTATATACGTACTAGTATATGATAATTATTACTACTCTTTATAATGTGAAGGGTGTTGCAGGACCAAGTTTGTCAAACATATCCTCGATACGCTGCAGCTGTGGGGCAAGCTTACATGTATATGCCTTTTCATCGTGACTTCCTGCTTGAAAACATCAATTGGGGTTCTACGCCCAAGAATCTCCCGGCTATGACGGCCATCATTGATTTCATTAGGGATGGGGAGTGGCATGTACCGAATGTCGATGACGATAGCAGGATGTCGTGGATTGAACTAGTAACTGATTTTGTGACCAAACACGGCTTTATTGGGGGATTCTTGACTCCGGGAATGCCAATGTTGCGGCTTACCCGTAAAATGAAAACATATGTCACCGAGGCTATGCAATCCTGCGGCGTAGACCTAGTCACGGTCTCCAAGGTTAAGATTCACAGAGAGTTCTTAGGTGGGGACGTTGCTGGGTTTGTTGGGCGGAAAAGGACGCATCGGCCCGAACTTTTATGGGCTCTTTTTCTCACGGATCAATCTAGATACGTCTTGAATGGTTCCAGACAAGCTAATGCCCACTGGGTTCCTAATTTCAGCGCCCTTTTCCCATGAGTTTCCTTCAGTGGCAGTCTGCATGCATTGCTCATCTTAGTTCGGTAANTTCCTAATTTCAGCGCCCTTTTCCCATGAGTTTCCTTCAGTGGCAGTCTGCATGCATTGCTCATCTTAGTTCGGTAACAGCTCTGACGTTCGCGAGGCGGAAGAGCGAGTGTTGGTAAAATCTATCTATCTATCTATCTATATATATATATATGCTATAACGTGCCTTTGGAATGCTCCTCTCTCTTTCTTCGCTGCCGGAAGGAGGAGGTGATCCAGAAGCTTCAGGAGAAGCTCCGCGAGGGCGCCGAGGCCGAGCTCGCCAACACTCCGAGCCGCGAAGCGACAAAACGCACCCAACAAAAGGACTCGCGGAGGACCCTACGCCGGATGAGAGCAGGCTCCAAGCATAGCCGCGAGACCACCTAGAGGCCCCCCGGCACGCCTCTCCCAGAGCAATGAGCTGTGGTGGCAACAGCCAAAAACATCAACGACAAAGCCGTCTCGGAGAAGAAGAGCTTGAACAACAGCAGCAACAGCAGCAGCAGCAGCCACCACAAAGGAAACAACAAGCAAAAAAGGCAAAAGCAACGACGACAACACCAGACATTCACGTGCCAGGAAACGTTAGAGAATAGAGCGCATGGTTTTGCCGGGATTTCATAGTCTGTTTCAGAATGACCGTCTAGCAGCAATGCGGATTTCACCGAGTCTTTGTCTAGCTGCCAGGGGCCAGGAACGGAGCCTCCGGAGATGCAGCGATTGCTTCAGGACGGAACGCAGCGGGTGAAAGAAGTGCTTGCTTTCGATCTCCTCGGTATGCACCGGCGGTGGCAGGGCTTTGTTTAGGCTCACGGTCGGCCCCAGCCAGGCAGTGCGATTTATCCTTGAAGTTTAACTTGCTGAGCCGTGCTGTGCACCCTCTTGGCTAATGCTCCAACCCGACATTCGCGGCCTTATTCGCGGCCTGTGCGAACAATTTGCAAAGTGATTTGTCTTCAGGAGTTGGCCGAGCTGCGCCGTGCGAGAGGCAATTGCCTGATCAAGTACATTCTAACAGTAATCGAAAAGGTGCCGCAATGCTGTTGGCAGTGGGCAGGGGCGGACCGCCTGAGAGGGAAGCAGAAACATTGGATTGAGATCCGCCGGTTCTTGACATGGCTCAGTCCGTGGACCTTGCAACTGTGTTTTGGGGATTTTTTAGCAGCTTGAGCTGTCGGCGCATTGCATGCAAGTCCACCAGATAACTACTGCAGGACCAGGATCTTTCAATTGGCAACAAGCAATCGCTCCAAGCAAAGCTGCCCTGTGTGCCCTGTGGGTCAGTGGGTGCAGAGTAACCGAGCCTGAGGGACGTCTGGGAGCCCAACAGCTCCGGCAGTGCATGCTGTAAATCCTCACGCTGCATGAGACCGAATATCATTCAACCTTGAGCTGGTTTGCGCATGTTTTGCCCAAGGCATGAACAAGCTCAACAGCTTAACTAGCAGAATGAAGCGAGCGACGAAATCCGCAAGTGGACTGCAAGTCAGATGAAACGAGAATCCAAGCCAAGAATAAGACGCGACTCTGTGAGACTCTCTGCCTGATAAAGCAACGAAGCCAAAGCTCCGAAGGCGAAGATGGACAGGCCCTGGATGAAGCGCAGCGCGCCCTCCAAGAGGTCCGCTCGACATTCCTTCCATTCCCCCACCGGAGCTTTCAAGAAGCCTCAACAAAAAGGGACAGGGTAAAGGCTTTGTGCCGCTTTCGCCCACGGGACAGCATGACGTGGCGCGCCCCAGGTACTAAAGTTTGTCACTAAAGCAGAAGCAGGAAACCCATTCTCTTCAGCCTTGCGAGCCTTGTTCGAAACATTGGATGGACTTCAGGCAGTAGAATCGCTTGAGGTCGCCTCTAGATGCGGTTTGTACTGCACCCGAAAAACCTTGCTTGATCCATGATTCCAGAAACCTGTACGGACATTCTGCGATCCAGTGATTTTGTGTGAAATTTCCGGGCTGATGGCCCGATACAGAGCCAGGCTGAGATGACAGAGAAGCGCTACTTGGAGGCCTCTCGTTAGGTATTACGGTTTAAGCATTCGCGATTCCTTTCGGGAACTACTACAACTAGAGTTTTCCACGAGGCACACCGAAAGATAAATGGCAATACTTGTCACGATGTCGTTCCTCTGCAACAAGAAGGAGTTTTAAAGCAAAAAGATAGAGTTGATACGCACAATCCAGCAGCCAGCATGCCTTAAATTGTGTAACATCGACAGCGCTTGCGCCATCGAAGTGCTTTTCTCGCCAACTCTTGCGAGCATCATCCCAGCGGCTGAGTGATGACACAGATTTAGGAAGGAGTTCTGCAGTTCTCAGCGCTCGCCACCAGAGGCTCTCCGGGCTTCAGTAGCATGCCGAACACCAAATCCTCGTCGTCCCAATCCCACGAGCAAAACTTGAGATTCTGTTTCAGTGCCCTTTTCCTGGCAGGTCGTCCGTGAAAATCGCAAACTTCGACAGGACCTGTCGGCACTGGAGGATGATGGTTTCTGGAAGGACCAGACGCGGGGTGCTGCGCCGGTTGTAGCATGCGCTGACAACATGTCATACCTCTGCTGCATCATGGCCGGCCGCTCGTGCTCGATTTGTGGAGGAGATAGAATCTCTCCAAACTCGCAACCAGGAGGCCCACGTTGAAGCCTTGCGACCTGAAGTTGCCAAATAAGCTAAGAACGCACACAGCGATTTCTGATCGTCAAGCCCAGTCCGGTGCTTCGGAATGCTTCGTCTACCCATGTTTCTTTGAACACTTCAGGCGGTCGGCCTTGCCAAAGAGAGCCAGGAGGCTGGCGAGAGTTTGAGCGACAAGGAGAGGATTGTAGCTCTTGCCGAGGCCCTGTTGCGTTGTGGCACCGCCGCTGGAGTGGACGTCGCGTCACTGATGGCCCTCGGCACAGTGTGAGGACCGTCATCTGGATGTGTAGGCTACCCGTGTGTTCCGAGGCTCGACTTGAGATGTTTGCTGCCGCCGGCTAGCTGAAAAGCGTTCAGCACAATCTCAGTGCATAATTGCTTCAAGCAATCATGCAGTGTTTGCAGCTGCCGCTGAAAAGCAGCGAAGCTGTAAGCTGGGGATGAATCCTGTCAAGGTCATGCAATGGGACCGAAACCGTAGCTCGTTCCCGGCACATGCCTGGAAGGCCAAAAAATTCAGCTGCAATAATTCAACATTTATGTTCACCGGGTTGACAGGCCGGAAGTCCGAAGCCGTCCGACAAAGACTTGCTGGTCATGGCCGGCAGCGATACCTCCACACGCTCATCCTTCGTTTTGTAGCCACACTGGAGTCTTGACTTGGCCAGCTTCAACTTCCAGTAGCAAGAATGCCGGATGCGCAAGTGGGGCTGCGGAACAGGGCAGGAGCTCGTTGTCGTTCCGAACCCAAGCCTGGCATCTGCCGAGCCCTGTGTGTAATGGCTCGTCATCTAACTTGCTGCGTGCAAGGACATTGTCCTGCAAAGCGGCCATGAAGGTTTGGAGCATACTGACTGCCTCTAAGGCTCTGGATCGTCCTGAGCTTTGTCTTCTGGCGGCGAATAGCCCCTGCCTCGGCCCTGTCGAGGGCATTGCCTTTCAGCCGAAGTACCTCTTGAACAGAGACGAGCACATCTCACGCCATGTTAATCGTGTCAAAAGCAATCAAGACAGCCCCGCCAACAGTATCAACAGCAGCCAGGCTCGGACGCATGCGGAGCGGGCCAGGAGCCCATCGGCCCCCAGAAAAGAGGGGAAACGAACGAGCGAAGATGATTGCATCGGTTAAGATCACTATAGGTTTATTGTAGCCAGAACCCTTTCATAATTAAAGCTGTTTGAATCTGGAGAATACATAATTCTAACTTATAATGGCAACTTATGATTCAAGCGGCCAATTTACAAAAACAGATATATCACATAGTGCAAATCATATATATATATATATATATTTATAATATTATAGTATGTAGACTTAGATATTGGGCGGTGTTAATTTTTGTGCTCAAGGTTTTTGTTTTCATTCCGGACACATATCTTCCTAAATGGTATTACTTGTGGCTCAAGGAAAATAGGAGCGTTGCGAATACTAAATCATGGCAGCGAAACACTCGGTTGCGCTCTAGGATAATTTTTCGAGATCTTGTTTTGAGGTTGTGCGTAAGAAGGTTCAGAGATGGTGTGGTGCGCAAGTGGGGGCCGAACTTCAGCCTAGAATTCCGGGCGCGCTTGCTTAAATCCTAGTTGTTTCGGCTGGGAGCGTTAATACATGCTAACACACCGACCCCTCGGAATGAGGAGGCGTCGTAATGGCGGGTACGGGAATTAATATGATCGAACTGGTTGTGTAGATTAAGGCCTTGAACAAGAGTTATTGGAGAGGAGGAGGAGGAGGAGAAAAAATGAGTTGAATAATCGGTTAACGGTAGTTGTTCAACAGATTGATACCGATTCCATGGAAGATAGGTTTAGAGGTGGTCGTGACGAGCGTCTTTCCGAATTTAGAGGAAGTTGACCTGATTAGCTCGGCTGCTCGATGTTGTGTTCGGCGCGACGAACCCGGTAGCGGTAAGGGGAAAAGGCTTGGAAATATGAAGTCAATTGATTAAGTGATATGATTTTTTCGTAGGAGGACGATATCAAGATAGCGATTCTTAAATCGATCTATTTAGTGGAAGTCGAGAAGTACTTCTAAAATATTTACGCGAGGTTCGATAATTACGAGGATGCGTATAAAGAGTTGAGTCTTTATTTGGAAACCCGGGTTGATTTCAAACTCTAATCGAGTGTATTCGTAGATTTGAAGCGAACTGTGGTGGACTAATGCTTATGGTTGTGGCAAGGGAGTAAAAAAAGAAAAACAATACGAAAAATTGTTCGAGTTATAGTAAGTCCGGCCGTTTGATTGTCGATTGCTGAGGCTTGGGGGACTAAAGGTAATGAAGAAACTAGACTGGGAAATCTAGGCGGCAAAATAGATATTGGAAAATTATAAAAATAGGATAAGGCTCGAAAGGAAAAACTAGACAAAAGATTTTTTAAAAGGAGGAATAGGACCCAAAAAAGAAAGGGCTAAGGAAAATCTAAGTAGGTCGCACGTGTCGAAAATAAAAGGAATTAGAAGGAGAGGAGATCAAACGAAAATATATTTACTTAGCGCTAAGAGTCTTGCACCTTGTTACGCTGATAGTGCGCGAACTTCGCGAAGAGGAGACGATGGAGTAGGATATCTCTGATGCCCCGACGATTATGACGAGAAGAATATTGAAATATTTGTGCCGCCATTTTAAAAGCTATAGTAAAAATACCGCTTGGAGGTTGTAGCGTGCCTTACTCTCGGGCAGGATTTTCTCGAGATGTTAGATCTGTGGGAGAACTTCACACCTGGGGCTTTGGTGCGGTAGTAGTTCTGTTGCTGGTGTGTGATAATCCGCGAGTAGCGCGCCGAAGATTGCGAAGAGAGAGAGAGAAGAAAGAAGAGATGAAAACTAAGAAGGAAGCACAGAGAAAGGTAAAGAGGGGGATTTCGCCTGCGTTTTCGTTTGCTTTGGTTCTGGGATTCTCTTTGTTTCACTTAAGAAGGTTTTTATCCTAACGCTTGAAAGGATAAGATTTCCTTTTCTTCTCACCCCGGACCGGATCCCCTCAATAAAAGTAGAGAATTATAGTGTAGGGATACGAGCGAAGATATAGAAGAAGAGCTAAAGAAAAAAAACAGAATTCAGAATGCCGAGCTAGAGTATAAGATTCCAAAAGAAAATTTGAAAAAGATGTACGTCCGAGAATACATAGATCGTTAGAAAGAGTTGAGGAAGAAATTCCTATGAAGTTCCATGAGAAAAATTAGTTTTGAAAATTTAAGAGATAAATTTCATAATACTTACATTACAAAAAAGCCTCTTTAGAGTTCACGACCAGCAATATGAAATTACGTTAGAATCAAAAGACAACCTCGATGACCAGTCGTTCTATAATAGTAAAATTATCCGACCGGCCGATATCGCCCAGAAGAACGAGAAAAGGTCTAAGAAACCAAAGAGACCACCGAGAAGAGATTCCAATATATTCGTCCACTCCTTTAGTGTTTCGACCGATTCGGCTAGAATGGTCGAGGAGAAAAATGAAAAGAAGCGTATCTACTTGAATTTAGATATAAAAGACGACTGAAAGAAATAGACTAGGCCCGCGAATAGCGCGACCTATAAAACGGAAAATATCGAAGTGATGGGGATATTCGTAGAAACCTTAGAGAATGAGTGGCCGATTTAATCCGAGTAGATCGTCCGCTAAGTAAGGTTGCCGTGGGTCTCCACCCTACGCTTTCGAAGCATGGCGGTTGCTTGATCCCGAAGGGCTGCCGAGGAGTAGTAGAAATTCATGTCTGGCCTGGTTGCGTGCCACGCTGTGTGCCACGCTACGCAACTCTCACCGACCTTACATGTCGAAAACGGAATTTATATCCTGGACTTTTGGGTTCGGCCCGC
Source organism: Symbiodinium sp. clade A Y106 (assembly GCA_003297005.1). Classification (NCBI taxonomy): domain Eukaryota; class Dinophyceae; order Suessiales; family Symbiodiniaceae; genus Symbiodinium; species Symbiodinium sp. clade A. The sequence continues at coordinate 40,288 of BGNK01000473.1, read as the reverse complement.
GCCGAGCCAGTGCCAAGCCTGAGCTGAGTGCGACGGGCGAGGTTGGAGAAGGTGCCCCAGACCTGGGACCTTCTCAAAGACGCACACGTGAAGGAGCTCGTCGAGTTCCTGGAGCGAGACGAACCGAAGTTGAGGGCTCGCCACCGGGTGGCCTGCTCTCAATTTTGCAAAGCATCTATAAAGGTGCCTTCTGCCATTAGGCGAGCCGTGTGGCCGAAGTGCTGCAGCAAGCAAGCACTAGAGCTAGTAGGCTAGAAGGGCAAGCTGTGGCACAAGAAAGCCGAGCTCGTCAGCGGACGAGTCAGGGCCACCCAGGAGTATCCAGCCTTGTGCAGGGTATCCTGGAGGCCAGCAAAGAAGAATTGGGTTTGACGACAAAACCTGAACGAGAAAGTTCCTGAGTCCTGAGGAACAGGCCAGGGCAGCAGGGCAGCAAGCAATTCAAGGTGGCCCAGTAACAATGAAGTGTAACAAAGAGACCGTGATCGCCCCAACTATCGCTCTCGCCTCGTCTGCCATGAGGTGAAACGAACGAAGAATGCGAATGTTATTCCGGATCACGCTTCTTTCAGCGCGATGCCACCATTAGAAGCCATCAAGGACCTTGATTGGTCACATTGGAGGCTTCGATCCCCGCTAAAAATTACGACTTATCGATTCATCCCGCGCCCATTTCTATGGGAAGGCACAGCACAAAGGGATGTATTCGTGACGCTGCCGGAAGGAGACAGAACGCCTGGAATGGTGGGCAAACCGCGCAAATCTATGTGTACGGGGCGAGGGACGCTGCAGCCATATGACAAGTTGATGATACTTCAGACTGCAGCTCTGCTGGCAGCGATGCCCAGCCTGGCCCGATATCTTCTTCCAGATAGACAAGGGGATCCGTAAACTGGTGCATAGAGATAATTTTCTCATCCTAGCGGACGACCAAGGCCAAGCCTATATGGAGCAGATCCCAAGATCGAAGTACGACCTCAGAGTTGACGGAAGCATTGGACCGGGGGAAAGAAGCAAGAGTTTTACGAGCGGTCCAGCGAGATCTCTACTAGATCCCCAGTATTTCGATATCATCTTGCCAATAAAGAGCCCAAATAAGAAGATTAAGGCAGAAGACGTTGCAAAGCGTCTGGAAAGCCTATGTGGAGCCGGAGCGCATCAACAAGTACCGCTCTTTGGTCATGCGTGCTGCGTTCCTAGCGCAAACCATTGCACAAAACGAGCCCTGATCTATCTTGATAAAGGAGCGCCCACAACCGGTTGTGCAGCCAGAGCCAGAAGGGCGGCGTCCGAACACTTTGGGCCGGATTTGCTGCGGCATCATTGCCGTCAGTGAGTCGGGAGTAGTCGGCTCAGTAGGGGCCGAAACGCAGGCAATCGGCAGTCATGTACAAGAAAGCCAAACAAAGCCCTTGCCTTTAAATCACACGAGAGCAGCAATGAGGCCAGGCCAGGACCCGCCAATACGACTGTAGTTATATGGCACGGCGCTGTCGGAAATTCTAGGACAAAGGCAGGAGAGTGCTGTCGGCATGTCTGCTGAAGTCGTTTGGCAGATGGAGCTGTGTCAACCGTGGCTTATGCAGAGCCAAAATGGCGCCTTCCGAGGACTTGGGGTTGGAGTTGGTGTGGCATCAGGGCCGTCAACTGCGACACACGAAGTTCATAATTCGCGTTTCTCATCACGTCGTTGCGATGCTTCGCGGCAGCGGACTGGTCGGCTCAGTAGGGGCCGAAACGCATAAACCTTGGGGCAACCGGCAGTCAGTGTCATTGGGTCATTCAGTCATGTACGAGAAAGCAAAAAAGCTGGTCTTTGGAACAAGCGAGAGAGCAACAACAAGCCACCGGAACAATGAGGCCATTCCAGGACCAGCCAATACGACTGCTAGATGGCACCGTGCTGTTGCAAGTTATGTGCAGGTGTGTCCTAGGTTCCTTTCTTTCGTCAACCTCTTCTTTCCTGCTGGGCCTGCCAGTGGATCTTGCCTTGCGAAGCTGAGTCGCCGACCCTCCTTTTCCACCCCAAACCTTCAGCAGCGCTCTTGCTTCCACATGCACTCTCTCCCGAGATCCATCCTCTCCGGCGGGCAATTTGCCTTTAAAGGATTCCACTTACGCTGCATGACAACTTAAGGTGGCGAAAGCCTGCCTGCAGGCAAGTGTACTTAGGGACGAAGTAATCACGGCGCTGTCAGCAATCTTGACAACAGAGGGCCTGCTGCGGCTGCTGATACCCCGTCTGCAGTCCTTATGCAAGAATCCGCAGCTCATGAGCTTGCTGCTGTGCAGGCAAGCTGGCACATGAGAAAGACGCAGCAAAAGACGAGAGTACGTCCACAGATCAACACGAACAATGATAAAGCCTCTATCAGCATCATTCAAGTAACACAGCTTGCAGCAAGTCAAACTGTTCCGGTGCGACCTCGGAATCTGATCCTTGCCGAGCATCCCTGGAAAGCTGGCTGAAACGCCATGGCACCTGTGCTTGTAAGATGCTTCTCTCGACTGTGGGCGTTCATAGTCACGACGACACGGCCGGGCACTTCCTAGATTTGCAAAAACACTTTGTCAGAACACAGGAGCCATGGCCTGGAAACGCAGGAAAAGCTTGTGGAGCGGCCTCATGCATGGGCATCCGGAAATCGACTGCTGACTTCTGACAGTTCTGGCGGCAAACTTCTTGGTTCCAGCAGTGTAGTCTTCCACCATCTTGCTCGCAGGAACTCTGGCCCTGTCGACTGTTCTGGTACCCAAATTCCAACCCCCTAAAAATCAACTTGCTGCAGCTCAACTTGCTGTCATGGCGCCAAAGGTTTCCCGTGAGATTGAATCGAAAGCTTGCAAGAGATGTGCAATGTTGTTCGCGGATCCCACGAGGTAACACTTGCAGGTGCCGCGACAAGTCTGACGAAGCAAGGGGACCAGATCCGAATCATACTGGCCGTGCCAAGGCCACCGCAAAGGCAAAGGCTGGTGCTTGCGTTGGCAATTGCGGCTGCTGGCTAACGAGGCCCTTCGTGCCTCAGCAGATTCGTGACTAACACTTCTTGGACTAAATTGCAGCCGGTACGGCCTAGCCCAAGTCGAATATCACTCACTGAATCACAACTAGTGTTTTCCATGTCGTTGACTTAGTTTGTGATGCATCTTTGCTATATGAAACCTTACAGTGAACAGCTTGCACGGCGCTCAGCGGGTATCCCCGGTGAGCATGCACTGATCTCTCGCCCTCTTGAGCGGCATGTGGAAACTTCTTCAACAGAGGCTCATCTGTCAGTCAGCGAGGCATTCGCTTGCAAATGAAGCCTATCGTGATCAACTTCTCAATACCATCGCATGCGGGGACCTGGCCTTTTCCGCTAGGTCGGTCCAACGCCTGCTTGTTGGTGATTACGACAAGGTCCGCATTGCAGACACAATAGCTCAGCTGACAAGAGAAAAGCGAGAAAAGCAGGTCCAGGGGACAGTCCAGTATAGGGCAGTGTTTTGGCAAAACCACCCCAAACGCAGTCTTGAAGTTGACTTCTCTATCCGCACGCGGCACCTGGTCTACAAGGACGGACACGTCTGGCTTGATAAAGTGCTCCTGCCGCAGCTCAGCACGCTTTATTCCTCTGAAGACCCATGCAACGCAGCAGCCTTCAGGAACTGGCATGTCTTCATCCGGAGCCCTGAAACGATGCTACTTGTACTCTTCTCCAAACCTGACATCTGTATTGCACTTGCAACAACCGCTGAAGAGGTCCTTGTTCTGCAGGATCTGCTGGGCCCTCAAGAAAATGCTGCATATTATTCGGGGTTGAAGTTTCGGATCGCATGCTCGGAACAGACCCGGTCAGTTTCGGGGCGAGGGCTTTCCCAGTTACGGGGAGCAAGGTCGGCAGTTTCGGCTCTGAGTGCTCTTTTGCTTCCACAAGTGTTGACGTTGATAACAGGCGGGAATAAGCCATGGGATCAACCGCCATGCCTAACGACGGCCGGGTTTTTACATATGTGATGAACTGCCATCGTCGAGGAGGCGCGTTTAGACATGTGATCATTCGCAATCGCAGGTTTAGGGGTTTTTCCAGGCATGTGTGATCAACACGCATTCGCCAGAAAAACGGCCGGTTTAAGATCCATTGCGTGGCCAAGGAAACGGCATTGCGCCTTCACCGTGTGTTTTGGGCACTAAAACCATGGTGAAGGCAACAATCGCTTGCCTTCAACATGTGATTTTTTTGCACCAAAAACGGCCTCTTGCTGAGATGCTGCGTGCCATCGCCAAGAAGGAGTCGGTTGTTGAAAACGTTATGAATCACCATCATCGCCTACTGAGGCGAGGCGTAGGACGGCGTAAGAGAGCTCCACATGGCAGACTCGTGAGGGTGGTGGATGTTGTGGCTTTGCATTTGGGATCTGGTCTTGGGGGCTAGGATTGCAGTGCTTTTTGCACCCTGGGCGTTCCGAAACCCCGCACCGAAACTGGACACCGCCTGAAACTCGGAAATCATGCTTCAGGACAGCCCCTGTGGCCGAGACCAGAGAGAGAGAGAGAGGTTTCAAAGCTAGCGCTTGCAACAATGTGTCGTGGGGCTCCGGCACCATCGGGTCCTTCAAGCTAACGAAGGCAATGCCCTGGGACAAGAGTTTATGCGGGCCGCGGCGTTGACGTGATTTCATGCTTCAGATCTTGTCTAAACTCGGGTGATCTGCCTTTCCGTGCACATACACGTCGGCCAGCTCTCCGAACTGTCCGAAGTAGACTTCCAAATCCATCTGGCAAGCGATCGGGCCGCACGAGCACACACGAAACAACTCACGGCAAGACGGCTTTTCTTACAGTATCATTGAGCTTAAGGAGATCGCAGCGGATAGGCATGTGCCCAGAACGGCTCGTGCAGAAGGCCTTGGTGACTTCTGACGGCACCTTGGTGAGGAACAGCCGTCCAGGAACCGGCCTGGCAATCTGACAAACATTGTGCAATGCCCCGTGCCATGCGTGTTGGAGTGAAAACAGCCATCATGCTTTGGATTCCTATCAACGAAGCTAGTTCAGTAAGCATTTGGTAGTGAGGTTGATGCCCGCGCAGAGTGAATTCCTGAATGCTGCCTCACCATGCCGTACAAGAACAACACCGAACTAGAAACGAAGCTGCCAAGCTTCCCGATTCGGAACCTTTGGAGAATCATGTCGAATAGTATACATAGGTACAGAACGCTTATACCGTCACAGAGGGCTCTCCAGAAACCGGGGCCCCGCACGCTCCAGCACCTGCACACAAATCTTCGAATCATCCGGCATGCTTGGTTAAAGGCCAACAAAAATGACACGGTCGCTTCTTGTTCTTTCTGCAGGTGTAGGGCGGGGGGTGATGCGCCTTCCTGCCGGCACAAGTGCACAGCCTTTCTCAAAGATGAAGAGACAACTAGCAGACTAGCAGAGATGGAGGTGACTGTCGCTGTTTCTTCCACTCAGCCAAAGGACATGAACAAGCAGCCCGCCCGGCTTCCCCCTGCCCGAGTCCGTGTATCTAGATCGGTGCGAAAAGGATTGGCATTTAAGCTCATTGTTGTACTATTTCTTGCTGATGCTCTGTCATTTATTTCGTCCATGTGGTCCATGTACGCTCATCAAGAATTTGGGAACCGGCATTCGCGCCTTTCTTCTCTTGTATCTTCCTTCTTGTGGGTGCATCATCAAGGAAACCATACATCCCAGCGCACTCCCATTCTTTTGAGCGGTGCATGTCTCAAATCCTTTAGCGGGTCCGCTGCTGTGAAACAGAACTGGAGAGACACTCGACGACGCGTAAGTGAGGTTGCCATCGAGGGACCCGAAAAGGCCTATGTAGTACACCAAGAATGCTATGACAAAGGCATCCGATCATATTCATCCCCAGGGCGGCGAGGGCGGGCCACTTGAGCCCCAGATCCACGTCACTTTCTTGTGGGACTTCGCTTCACTGTATTCACGTGCACGCACATCCATACATCCCAGCGCACTCCCATTCTTTTGAGCGGTGCATGTCTCAAATCCTTTAGCGGGTCCGCTGCTGCGAAATAGAACTGGAGAGACACTCGACGACGCGTAAGTGAGGTTGCCATCGAGAGACCCGAAAAGGCCTATGTAGTACACCAAGAATGCTATGACAAAGGCATCCGACCATATTCATCCCATAACAGCCCGTATCAACGGAGATGTAAGCCACCGACGATGTCAGAGGCACACAGGATGTGGGCCAGGTCTTTGCACAGCAGGGAGGGATAGGGCTGGGCCAACGAAGTCCAAGGCACGCCGCCAGGGCCTGTACCTGTAAGGTGGAAATGCTTGTGCGGTCGAAAAGAGCAGCCACCAGAGACTCCTGAGCACTTACGGAAACTTAAGCGCTCAAGATCACAACTGTCGACATTGCCAAGCAGCAAGCGGGTTCGTTTGCGCCACGGTATGCCGTACGCGCAGAAGTCGATAACCCGTACCTGAGTGTGTGCAGCTGACGCAAGTTGCTCAAACTCGGGAAGGCACCACAGCTTAGATGATTGCGGGTTTTCGACGATCCAAGGAATGCCACGGACATCACAAGCGCGGATGAACTTCAAGGCTGCTTGTGCACAAAGATTGCCAAGTGTGACTTTTTCCTTGTCAGCTGCCGTAAGACGTTCGGCAAGGTTGTCAGGGGCAGCGGAAGGCGCAAGTCCTGACGAATCCGAGCCGGACGCCCTTGCCGGCGACGGGGGAAGCTGCGCGCATGGCAATCGCCCGTCCGTCGCGCGTCGAGATCGTGACGAGCGCAAGGCAGCAGGACACGTCACGCACCGATCTTGCTGCATCCGTTGCTACAGGGCCCGCGCTGGGGCCCCACGATATGCGATAGGTCCTGATAGGTGAGGCTGCGGACGTTGGAGCCCAGAGTGAGCAAGGGCATGTTCGTGGGAGTTGGTGCGAATAACGATGTTTGCTTAAGAAAGATGCCTCGATCACGCGCCGGCCTTTTGCCGACCAGTACAAGTACGAAAAGTGGAGCGAGCTCTGGGGTGTTCCCTGGAGGCTCCAGAGCCAGGTCAGTTGCGAGTTGACCTCCCCGTCGTTGTGGGACAGCCACAGCGTGCACCACAGGAGGAGACAGTTCCGACAAACCTGCACGTGTTGAAAAGCGAATTTTGGAAAAACATGGGTACACGCCATTGCAGGGTGCGGAGCACTGCTAAGGATCCCGCGGAGTTACAGAAAACAGAAGAAGAAAAGGCGTGTATTGATGCGGCCAGGGCCCGGCTAGATGCCGGAAGAAGGCCCAAGAACCAAGGAGGGGCACCCGCAGCTGCGGCCGCGGCCAATGCACCTGTGTTGGTTGGCGCGTCGGAGCCAGATGCCGAAGTGGCAGAGCTCGGCACCTGCAAGAGCGAGAGGAGCTTCGAGGCGGGAGCCCCAGGAAAAGCACGAAGGAAGGAAAGAAGAAAGACGGAAGAAGGCATAGGGAGGAGCTGTATCAGAGAATGCAGGAAGCAACAGGAGGAGAAGGAGCGGTCACCGTCGTGGGGCCACTCCCCTCTGCTAGAAGCATGAGACGCTCAACCAGAGCGTGCGCCGGAGCCATCGGCTGATGGATGGTGCTATGATTCTGAACAAGTTCACCGAGTGCCTGCGCGCCGTCTTGAAGGCTGCACGTGCCAAGGGCACGGTCAAAGAAGTGTTTTCGGCGTCGTGTCGCGGCCCTGGCCCACATAAAGGCTGTAAGGCCTGGCTTCTCCGTGGACCTTGAAGCTGACCGCGGGGATGGTGAGGCCCCATGGGAGATCACGGCTGCGTATGACAGATGTGCGATCCCGAGCTCCAGAAAAAGAGAAGCATGGCAATGCAATCATGATTCCAAGCACTGTTCCTGTACGAATGGCTTGGAGAATGCGAGCTTGAACCGCAGGTGAAGTAAGGTCACACCGAGGGCCGTGAATCACATCAAACTCACAGCATCGGTAGCCGTGCTGCCGCAAGCAGCGACTGACCCCGCCTTGGCCAGCGAAAAGGTCAAGGAAGTAGGCTCCTGAGTGTCGGGACCTCAAGGTGCGGCCGGAGGCGGACGACGATTGAGGAGCACATCCCCGAGACATTGCTCGCACAAATCGGTGTACACCTGAAGACTGCGAGGAAGACTCTGGTAACTTAACGAAAGCCGGCCGGCTTTCTCGTACCTGGCCACCGACTTGTAGGTTTTCCAGTTGCCTCGCTTCTGCACCTCGTACAAACTCCGCCAGTTTCTCGCCCGGTCTATACTCGGTCCGGAGTGGCGGGTCTGGTACGGAGACAGATCTAGGCCGAGATTCTGTGAGGCTTGTCGAAAGGCTCCGAGGTACTCGCCGTACTGGAAGTCCCGCAGGGGAGCAGTAGCAGGCTGTTGCTTGAGTGCCTCCAGAAACGGCAAGCAGCGAGTGGTGCACCTGAAAAGCTCGGCAGGGCGGCTGTAAGTCGACACGGACAGGACCAGGAAGACAGCCATGCGGGTTTGGCCTGCCTTCTTCATCTCCACGGCCACTGCGCACCATACCCCGAGGGGCATAGGCCGGGCACAGCCTCCTCCAACCTTTCAAGGCCCGCCAACTTCTGGGGAGTTTGCAGGTCCCAAGCCTGCCGAAAGCCGGTTGCTCGCGCATGAGCGCTGCTAAGAACTTCTCGCCTTGATGAGGCTGTTGTGGTTACGGGACGGCTCATCTGCAGAGTTGTACTCCGATGGAATCCATCGCACACTAGGAGAAATGCTTCGAGCTAAACAGAATGCCCCAAACTTCCGAATGATGCGAAGCATTTTGTAGTTCCTTGGCCGTCCACGATCGAATGCAAGGGCTACGGCCATGTTGTCAACAAGCAACAGCTGCCTGATGTTACGGCCCCAGCGCGTGTGTGCGATTCGAGCAAGGGACTTCAGGAGAGCATGAGTCAGCATGAGCTTCAAGAACAAGTGTTCCATCAGAGTGACGCCACTGACCATGAAGCTTTACATCCCACCGTTCTTTCTTGAGGGCTTGGCGAGGCACTTCTGGAAATTCAACGTTGATTTCCCAGCCAGCCTCAACAAGCTTTGCACAATCGACTTCTTCTTCGTCACAGAGCTCGCCGTGGCCCGTGCACCCAAAGTCGGGCCCCTCCGGAATCGTTCCCGTTCGGGAACCCTCCCAATGCTGCCCACGAGGTCTTTGGGAAGCTGTCTGGTACATATGCCGAAACCGCCAAGGGAAGCATCTGAGGCGGAGACCAAGGTGTTCCACTCCCGCGTCCAGTCAGCGTAGCACAATGGAAGGGGGCCCAGAAAGGCCTGTAGCTCCTGTCGCACAGTCGCCCACAACGGAGACCGAGCGTCATAGGACTTCCGCACGAACTTATAAGTGCTGCTGAAAACCCCCAGAAGCGAGCGGTTGAGAAGTGCACAATAGGTACAATGCCCCAAAACCACTTCAACAACTCGCCCACTGGGCCAAGTAGATAACGGATGCCCTGCCTCAATCGCCAAAACCGCGAAGGCTTCAACGAGGCTCGCCGCTTGGTACCCGACAGCCTGCAACCAAGTGCGTCGATGCGATCACACTCGACTTCACCCGGATGTAGGACCAATCCCCGTGCCTCGAAGGTGTGCTTGATCTGGTCCAGTGCTTCTGTGACGAGTTCTTGAGAGGTACTCATAGCCCCCAAGTTATCCACATCCACGTAATGGCACGGGTCCCCGGCAGGTAGGTCAGGGCCCTTCTCGTGTTTTTCCCCATCCTGAGCAAAGCTGCGGATGACCAGAGGTAGACCACGATCACGCAGGAGAGTCGACTGAGCCAAAAGCGGGATCTCGCTCATAAGGTGCTCTGAGACCGCCTGCGCAAAGTAAAGCGACCAACTACATCCCATAGGCAAGGACGCCGGCGTGGGAAACACCAGCTGATCAGCCGCCACGGGGACCCCGTCAATCACCTGCCCTTGTATTTACACGCAGCACGCCGGTATGGGGGTCAAGGCAAAAGAGTTCTTGCATCCACCGGGGTTGGCGTAGGCGATGAAAAGCATCCTTTATGTCCGATAACCCGGCGAAGAGAGCGGAACTATCCCCAACGATGCCCGTTAGCGCCTTGTCGAGATCGTCCGGCCCATAGTTGAACTCAAATTTCGAAAAGGCCTCAGGAGTGCAAAGCCGTACGGGTGGAGGCTGACCGAGTAGGGCATTGGCCCTCCGGGCATCAATGATGAGCCGTTGGATTTCTTGACGAAGAACACCCCCGCCCTGGCACACGGGTGGAGAGTATAATTCAAGTATCCGATGGAATGCAGCTTCTCGATCAAACCCCTGTATTGCTTGGTGCTAGAGCGTAAGGCCGGATCCCAATATAAGGAAAAATATCACATGTGCTCTCGAAATCCTGTCTCATCATGCGCTCAGGAACCTCCAGATATTGACGGGCGTGTTCCGGCAACAGATCAGCAACCTGTGGATAGTCGTGCACTGAGTCTGGCAGGGACACACGCTCAAGTTTGAAGGGTGCCAAGGTTGTACCGGCAGCCTCGTAAACCGAGGAGCCGCGGAGCAGCTCGTGAAAGGCTGCCTCCGGGGAAATGGGAGCAGAAGCCCCGTCCGGTAAGGAGAGGCCATCTCTGCACGCGGCCTCCAAAACTTCAAGTTGCCGGTCAGAATCTGCCGCCTGCTTTGCCTCCAGAAGGCCCAGGTAGTGCATGGTAGTGCACAGCAGCCGCACCTGTAGTCTCGCCGCTGGTGAGCAACTTCCGGACCTCCTTAATCATAATCTTGCTCCTGGCCTGGATCAACTCGACTTCGTCTTTGCCACGCTTTGCCGCCCAGGCTCGAAGTTCCTGGGCACAATCTCGTCGGGCGAGCTGACTCCTGTAAACAATCGAGCGTGGTGCCACTCCGGGGCACCGCCAGGGGAAGCTGCATAGGCCTCAGTGATCGTCTGAAGCCTCCTCCCTAAAGCCTCGAAAGCGGCTAAGGAGGGAGGTTTAACTGGTCGTAGCAGACCCCCAAGTAGATGGCCTCAATCAATGTCCGGACCTCATGCGCCGTCCGGTCAGTCTCCGCCAGGTGGTGACGGCGAAGCCAAAGCTGAAACCACAGTCTTGGATCCCCGCCTATCTTCCCGAACTGTTTCAAGGCATACTGCAATGACGGTGGTCCCTCGTGCTGCCAGTCTTTCCACGAATGGACAGCGCAGTCGGCGACAACCTTACGCCACTCTCGATGTCGTTCACCCTGCTCATCGTACTCCACCCATAATGTCCGGGCGTCATTGTCCCCACCAGTTTGGCCCTCGTCCTTGCCGATCTCCTTGTCCATCCGCATCAATCGCATTGCCGGCCGCCGGGATCCCCAAGATGTCGCTCGGAGTGACGTGCGACGGGACGACGGCAGCAAGCACATTTGTACGCTCCTGGAGCCAGGCCTCTCGCATAGATTCTGGCACCAACTCGCCTCGAAGCCAAGCCCCGTCTCGCAGGAATGCACCATCGGTGGCGCCTAAGAGGACGTCGACTCCCGGCCTCGGTTTCAAAGGTGCGCCCAGCTTCTGCCTGACCGGCTGGCCTCGCAGCCGGCCCCTTTCCAGCAAGTCGCCGTCCGAGGAGGCCAACTAAGGTCATGGTGCCGCCGCTAGGAAGGGCGACCTCGTGCTCAGCGGCAATTGACCCATATGTTGCTTCATGCTCGCAAAGCTTCCCTGATCTTTCCCTTGAGGGTCGAATCAGTCATGGTATCCCGAAACCGATACACTGAGGTCCTCAGATTCGGCAAAGTGCCAATCCCGGGTGGCACCTCCCGTACACGTGACGGCCCATCTGGCGATCTGCCCCGGAGGTCCTCTTCATACATATCATCGTCTGGGGTCAGAATCCAGTAAGTCTCGGCTACTTGGCCGGGGGCCAAGATGAATCGCTCATGCCACACTGTGTCATCCTGGTAGAAGACAACGACCCTAATCCCGGCTCGGAACCTCCAGAACACCTCCGCCCCTACGCCTGCCATGAGTGGGGGAAGGCGGATCTCTGCGGCGAGTCACAATTGAACAACACCAGGATAGAAGCCAAGGAAACCACCCCACTACTGCAGCGATGGCAAAGGTCTCGACCCTGGAAGGCCCTATGGTTTGCACAATGACCCGTTCTTCGATCGACTCGCTCTGTTGACAATCTTGGCTCGAGCAGACACAGGTGGCTGGCACAATGGCGGCCCTCTGGCCTCTCTAAATGGCGCAGTAAGACAAACAACGCCCACAATGCAGCCTTGTGCCACATCACACCTAGGGGCTGCAGGCTTTTGCACTTGAGCCCCAGATCCACGTCACTTTCTTCTGGGACTTCGCTTCACTGTATTCACGTGCACGCACATCCAAATTCCCCGAGACTGCGTTGTTGGATGGTGCTGATGTCTGCCACATGTGTAACAACAAGGCTGAATGCAGCTTCTGGCAATCCCTTCGACTAAACCAATGCACTGGGCAGAGACCTATACTTAGCTATGCAGCCAATCTAGCCGTCAGCGGTGCATGCGTGAGCGCTTTCCGCCAACGTCCAAGCCGGAAGCAAGTCAGGCCTCGTCGTCCTCCGTGTTCGTCTGTGTGTGTGTGTGACCTCGCCTACCGTGCTGGCCTTGTCATTTGTCGTCGCCACTGCCTGTGTGAGCGCTTGCCACTTTCAAAGTCAGGCCTGTGTCGTCATTCTTTGCCCTCACAGCCCCAGGAGGCTCAGGTCTTTGTTGTCGTGTGCATGCATGTCCTCGCCTCCCAGGGACATGAATGGTCAAACACTGCGACACTTCCACCCTATCTTGTCTAACTTCAATTCCTCTTTGACTTCGTTTTCCCTCACGTGCAGCAAATGAGCAAAACTCCCAACCCACAACACTGCAAGGCGACAAGAAGGTCTGCTTCGCAACAGTCAAGAGGAAGGGCAATTTCTCCCAACCTCTGCGGGAATTAGCACCCCCCTGGTTTTATCGGGCACCCCTTCGACGCCGCTTCGAGGCTAGACCGGCGCTGTCCGGCCTGGCATTCCACCACCTTTTGTCCCCAACCGCCCTCGAACACACTCTCACTGGTCCTGCCCTGTGCCCCCTGTCAGGGTGTGGCAAGGGCCGTAGTTGGGGTCCCTGCCTTTCGACTGGACACTGGCTTTGGACAACTAAAAGCGCCTGAGGATGACGTGCTCTCAAGCGCGGACCATAAAACAGCATTCAGGTTAACGGTTAAACGTAAAAGACAAGGCCTTTTTTTCTGCAGGTTTAAAGGTGTCACCATCCTGCGTGGCTGTGCGCCCTGTCTTAGGACTGGAAGTGTGGAAGCAATAGAAGAGCTCGAGTGAGCATCGGTCGGCTCTGCTAATAACAAGACATTTTGCCCGGCTGAAGAACAGCAAGTCAAGTACGTCAAAAAGTCTCCGCGCTTCTCGCCCCACCTGCTTTTCACCAAGGCGGGCGCGAGCGCAAAGCCGATCTCTCTAGTCATTTCACAAGGTTTGAGGGCGAGCCCCCCGTTGAAGACGCCCGGGCCCGTCTGTTGAAGGGACGCTCAGTTTCAGCCGTAGCGTTTCTTTCTTTCTTCCTCCAGCACCTCCTAGCCATGCTTTATGTATGAATCTTAACTTGAACGCTGTTCGTGCAATGGGCAACGGCTTTGCACTCAGGAAACCTGGTCGCCGGACGATGCCGGACGGTTGGACCAAAGCTCAGCTTCCTTTTGACCGGTGGTGCCCCAAGCCGGCTGGGTGTCGATTTGCATCCCGAGAGCTTTATGTCCCCAGACACCAAAAAACCTGGCCAGAGAGGTCTCGAGCTGCCGAGGGTCTAGCAATGTGGGTTCACCGGTGACCCTTCTACAGCCTTCAACCCACTTTCGCGCAACGCTAAGTTTCACGTGGCAGTCGCATGAAGATTAAGTGGGCCAGTGCAAGTCTGACGCAGCTTGTAGTGAAGGCATAGGGTTGATTCAGACTAAGGCCGGAGAAAGCGCCCTCCCACCCCTGTCCTGCGGCCACAGGTGTCTGCACCGGCTGGGTGATCTGGGTGGCCATGAAGCCTGGCAGTGCGCCTGCAGGCACGGAGGCGCTTCTCGGCACAGTCCCTCCCAAATCTTGCAGCAATGTCCGAGATCATACCCCATAGACGCCGCCTCCTAACTCCAAACCCCAAGACACCAGGCCTGGAGACATCTCAACCAGAAATCCGAAATTAGCCTCGCTGTGACTGAGGTTGCACCGTATGGATTCAAACGTCTGTCGTGACATGCTCTGAGTCCGTGGGCCTGCAGTCGAAACCTGGCACGCCAAAAATCACCGTGTGCTTCTCGACTCAATAGACATACAACACATAAGGTGTCCATAGCCAGCTTGCCCGGGCGCGTTCCTACACTTTTTGGAAACCGCAGGAGAATTGGATCTGGTCATGGCTGCTTCATTGCCTTCAATTATGTGCACATGGAAGCTCCGTCTGTGCGCCCTAAAAGGCGCTGTGCACCCACTTCGCCTGCTGAACGCCTCCTTTGCCCCCTGGAGCTGTGGATCCTCGCCTCGAAAGCATGTTGCAGCGACAGTCGCTTGCTCTCCCACGCCAGAGGGTGCACAGACCCTATAGACTAGTGACTATTAGTGGCTGCGCTTGTTCTCAGCTCCGCTCTGGTCCAATACTGGCTGCTGGATGCTGTATCTCCTGAAGCCTGAAACCTTGCAGCGCCAGCTCTCTTTAACCTGCAACCGCATACATCCGCAACGTATGCAACGCCTATTCCTCAGGCCAAACTGACCGATTACACAACCTTTCGACGAGGCTGGACGAACATACGACTTTCTTCTTCACGTCACCAACCTCTAGAATCTAGAATTTAGCACATAAACCTGCATGAACCGGCAGGCGCTGAGTCATGTACTCATGTTAGCTTACAGAGGCATCGGGAGAGGGCTTCAAGACTTTGCAAAGGGAGGATTTCCGACGGTCCAGCTACGAGCAGCGGTAAGAGTATCAGTCTGAGCACAACACGGCGCCGCAACATCAACGACAACGGTGCAGCCGTCAATCTGCGCGGAGAGGAAACGCTGGACACCGATTCATCGCATGAGCGCAACATTTTGCAGAAAGGGCAGCTGTTTGCGAGAGCCTGCCAATCTCATGGGTAGTGAGTGCAGCAGTAGCTTGCTTGCAGCAGCACGGCTCTTACGGGTACCAGTCGATGTTCTCGAAAAACAATCGACCTAACACTGCGCCATCACCCTAGGAACCCCGCCGACCACCAGGCGCACAAGATCAGAATAAAGACAACAAGTTGATTGTTTTCACCTGTATGACTGCGATCAGCTTCCACACACAACATGCGATCCACACCACAGACCCGTCCTCCCGGCTGAAGCTTACTAGCGGTATCCGAATGAACGTATGCACACAGGCACACGCTTGCCTGCACCCGCAGGCACCCCCACAAAGCCGCTTACCGATCCACGCTAAACCGCTAAGGCACAAGCATGCACAGCAAACTCGGCTTTCTGCAAGAAGTGAACAAAAAAACGCGCAGTCATGTCAGATGATGTCGTCATGTCAAGCTTTGCGACTGCCTCGTGACTCTCCTGAGCGAGGGCGGTCTGCACCCTCAGTCAGGTTTCCAGCTCCGTGATCAGAGGGCATTAACCACGCTGAGAACAAGCAGGACGACATACAGCTCTTTTGCGACCACAGTGAGGGAAGCAAGACCTCTGAACGCCGGGCGAAGTTGGGTCTACATAGGAGACGAAGCAAATGCCTTGACAGGTAGCAAAGCCTACCAAAAACAGCGCGAACTGCCCTCAGTGATGATTGATGCTCCATCACGTGCTTGAGGCTTGAAGCCCTAAACACGCAGGCCAACAAGCGAAGTACTCTCTCGCGGCCTTTGTGGGTACCGCTGCCAGGTACGGACTCAGTTGTGCAAGACTGAATGTGGTCACAGTGATCAGCCCGTCATCGACCGAGTAGGGCAGGTAGTGAAGCAACCAGTCACGAAACTCCGTGAGTGAGGCAAACAGGGCTGCGTTTCTCCCACGAGTCTAGTGCTGCAGTCGAAAATGTGGTTCTCACGTCAAACTGAAGGGGTGCATCAGCAACAGCAAAGGTGATTATGACAGGTAGCTACGCTGCCCACCTTTCTTTGACTGGTTCTCATACGGACACCAACGAGCATAGTAAGTGCAGGACCGGCATGTAGCAGTCGGTCAACTCACCAAATTGAGAGAAATGCTTCTCCATGTGGTCCTTAGCCATCGTAGCCAACCGGACACAAAAACAACTACTCTGCTCCTAGACCAAAAGCTCCATGAGAGCATCTTGAACAACAGTGAGTGAACTTATGCGAAGCAGTGTTGGCGACGCGGTGTGTGGAGCTGCACTGGCTTATAAGCCATAGCAAACCCGCATGGCGATGATGATGATGATGATGACAGTAGTAACTTTCGATTTAAGTATATGAAGCACGAAGAATGCTAGTCTCGGCCGCAGTACGCCTAATGGAAAAAGTGCGCTAGACATGGAACGACAGAAACGACATGGATCGAATTTGACAACATGTAACATGGCTTGGTTGCATTGACTTCCCTGCTTGCGGTTTTGCCTTCGATCATCCGCGACGTTTGGGTGCATCCCATATCTGTGCAATGCGGGGTCTGCAGAGAGTCGTGCTGTACTTAATTGGTCCATCTTGCTTTTCTATTCAGCGCAATGTGCCAGGCGAAGCAACAGGATCACAGGACATGGACACATGATCCTGTCGTATAATAACCTCCACATTTCAAGCGGCGCGATCACCCAGATCGCATTCCCAAATCGAACGGCACGGCTGCTGGCCCCGCATCTGTGCCAGCCTTACAGAATAGCAAGAGGGACAGGTGGGTCTTCCTCGAACCCTTTTGGGTGCTCGCATCCCCAATCGAAGACATGTGGAACTGCGCCAGGATGCCGTGCGTCAGCTCAGGCTTGCAGCTTCAGACGGTTCGGACAGACGTTCTCTTGGTCTGCTCAGCCCACCAGTTGCTGGGGCTGGCGACATCAGGTTCAGGGCGACGTCTGACGTCGGCCTCCAAGACCCGGGAACATGATCTCGTTGTCGCGGCGGTGCCAATTCTGTCAATCGCCCTCGTGAGAGCTTAGCTCATCTAAGAAGCCCAGCCGGTCAATAGCTGCGAAGGTCAGACGAGCAGCGGTTTGCACTGTTTGCTGTGCTCCATTTTGTGCAAGGACTTGATATTCGGAACGAAGCATGAGGCAGATCCAGGGTCGAGAGGAAGGCTGTTCTTACATTTTCTCATGTTCCCCTGCCGATGGGTGCGGCTCATGTGTGGCTTCGAAGTCACTTACCTGACGATGATGCTGCAGGAGGGCATCACGGAACATCGGCAGGTAGAGCGAATATGATTGGTTCATGTTGGTTCACCTTGGTTCACCTCCTGCCACTTCGGGGCAGAAATTTTCTTCAACGACAAGAAAGCCGGTCAACATCGGTCAACCATCTGCTGGCAGTTGAGTCACCCGATTCAGTGTCGATGGCACTTTGGTAACAAAGAGCCTGTCGCCGTTATTGGCCTGCAAGCGTACTCGAAGACAGACCGAGACCGTATGTCGGCACAGAACTTCCTAAAGCCTCGGCTTCGGTGCAACTGCTCGGGGCCTGGGAGGAGGCCAGGCCAGCCGCGCCAGCCTGCATCGGATCGCTGTCGAGCCAGTTTTCTCGACTAGCGACTTCTGCCTTTCATGCAGCAAGCCTGATTGTGGCTGGGCTGATGCGAGGCGTGCCCCTGCAGCGGAAGGCAGAATCGAGGAGTCAGGACACCATGCGAAGGGCATTGAGCCCTCACACGCCATGAGACCTGACTTGGCAGCAGAAATGCCTCGCCCTTCCCTCCAGCGCGAGGAGCAGCGATGTCAACCACCACCTCGTCTCGTGTCGATGTGACGGCTGGGGATCAGATGCTGGCGAACAGGGTGACTAGAGGTGACTAGAGGGGCTCCAGCTTAGCACTTCCCACCTCAAAAGCATTGAAAATCGTGTAGCACCGTAGCACAAAAAGGAAGTTCATCTACATGCATCTACATGCACTGCAGAGCTGACATGACCCACATCTGAACCCAAGCTATGCACAGAGAACCATGGAAATTGTGATACTTCCCCACCACATGGTCGGAAGTGGAACCTCGTTGCCGTTGATGACATGCGGCCCGCTGCTCATCGCCAACTGGCAGCACAGGCAGCGCAAACCGCCCAAGGCAGGAGTCATCGAAAATGGTGAGTCGTCACATGCGCACAGAACGGGAAGAGCAATCGAAGGCGAATGTAAAAGCCAAGCATGCCCACGAAAAGGAGACGAACAGGAGATGCGATGCTCCAAGGCCACCAGTGGCCGGCATGCCGCCGATGACGAGCCGCAAAGCTGCTCACCCCCAAGACAAGTCCATTCTGCGCAATTTGGCCTTGGAACTACACACTTTGTATTTGCAGCTGTTCGGGATGTGCCCTTTTGATTTCATGCATGCGACGCGTGCGAGCACAGCCTTCACGTGCCAAGACAACCACCACAAATCTCGTCATGTCTGGTTCCTGACCTTCGTGCGGCACCTTAAAACCAAGCGAGCTATAAGCCGGTAGCCAGCTGTGTATCGGCCTGAACTGCAGTCGGATCTTGAAAGGAGACAAAAGCGATGCCCTGGCAGCGGAACGCGAGGAGAAGTCCCTTTCTCGCACGGGGCATGGCTCAAAGTGGCCTTGTGCCCTGGCCGGCCAGGCACCGAGGGCAAGTACACCTCGAAGCAAGGCAGGCAGAAGTTCCAAGCCAAGCGATCACGACTTGGAATCAGTCCACAGCAACTTGGGCCATGTTAGATAGCAGTCAAACCAACCACTGGAGCCAACAAAATCGAAATTCGCCACCAACGGCCCTCGTTAGTGATGGCCGATTGGCCCCCGCCTCGTGCTTGCATGAGGGCAGGAATCGTGTAAGCTAGCAGCATTTATCGTACCGGGCCAGGCTGGATCCGTAGGGGAAACTCTTGCCCATGTGCCGTCTGGACGCATCTGTTGTGATGCCGAACTGCTGGAAGTGCTGAGCAACATCCTGCAAACACTGCCACGGCCAGCGTGATCAGTCGCACTGACGATGTCGTGCAGAAACAGATTCAACGATGACCGAGAGTGCCGAGGATGCGCAGTTGCAACAGGCTGCAAGAGGGGATTGCCGCACCTGCTGAGTGTTGAATGGCGCTATCTTGGTGACGAACAGCCTTGCGCCAGAATTTAACACAATGTAACAAACAAAAATCTCCTGCCTTGCTTCACGATAAGTCAGTTCCAGTTCTTCCTCGATTGTACAAAACTTGGCAGGCGACCGGTTCTCCGAATCACCCTGCGCCTGCACAACATGTCGCGAATAGTGAAGAGGCTCATACAGCATCATATTGCACATAGCATACCAGTAGAACACTTTACGATAGACTATAGACAGCCCAAGCTGCGAAGGGCAGTTGCTCATGAGTCTTCACGCTCAACTGACTCAACTGATTTCATCGCAAGAGAGGATCTTCTCTAAAAAGCAGATTCTGAGATCCAGGCGCGGTAGCCCGAAAGAACGCAATGGCAACCGGCAGCAGCAAACTTGCACACGTTGCCCCTGCCTGGAACATGGCCGTCGACAAGGCAATGCCAAGCTGCCCCGTACCGTACAATGCGAACGTGAGCTATGTGTTTATGGTGTCTAGTCCTCGCTGGCTGTTATTTTGGCGAAGCAGTCCTCAGGTTCATTTCGAGCGGTTGTCGTGAGGTTTGCAGTCTTTGGCTTCGCAAGGGTATGCTGGCTTGACTTGGGAATGGAAAGGTGCCGCTGTTGCCTGCGATTGTCGGCCCATGTGAAACTTAGGAATGCCTCGAGCCAGCGGCGAGATGCTTTCGGACCTTGTTCAGAACACCATGCCTCCTCTCCATTGTCTCTCTTCGCTTTGCTAGGGCTGCTAGGAGCTTGAGCCATATGCAGTCCCTGTTCTCTCTCTCTCTCTTCCTTTCCTGGCTTCCATCGGGGATGAGTCCGCGGCGCCCCCTTCCGCGTCTGTGCAGTGGAAGAGACCTTGGGGTCTTCAAAGGTGGGGGTTGTTTCCCCCGTTCGGTACAGCTGGTAGTGTGTGCCGGCCAAGGACCCCAACCCCCCCTGAACTTTAGCTTCCCGCATCTCTCTCTCTCTCTCCCTTTCTTTCTTTCTGCAGGGCGTAGGGGTCGTCCATGCGACCCTCAGGCCTTCGGCCCGCCCAGCCCTCACGTTGTGTTTCGTAAGAGGCTGGCTTTGGGGCCCCCTCTGACCGAAGTACTGTACTACTGGGTGGGCTCAAGGTTTTCTTGCAGCAAGCGCCCCTTACTCTATGAACCCGCGCTTCCCGGCCTCATCCCCGCGCCCCTGTGGCTACCATACGACTACGATCGTCCCCCTGGGGCTCGCTGTTAGAAAGGTCTGCCCGTCCCCCCTGTTNAACCCGCGCTTCCCGGCCTCATCCCCGCGCCCCTGTGGCTACCATACGACTACGATCGTCCCCCTGGGGCTCGCTGTTAGAAAGGTCTGCCCGTCCCCCCTGTTGTCTCGCTTCAAGAGAGGATGCATTGGTAACCGCAAGCAAAACAGGCCATCCGTACTGGAGATTGCGATGGCCAGTCTGGGGGAAGACTATTGTCGGTCGAATTTCTCCCGAATAGCGGGAGGGTGTTGGGGCAACGAATTACCGGCAGCGAGCGGAATAGACTTCGTCGCAATTAGCGACGGGGTTGTGGCATAAGGCCGACGAATTGATGGGGCACGTCGAGTTGCGACGGCAGTGGAAACACAGGTAATA
>BGNK01000472.1:199953-245245 GCA_003297005.1 Symbiodinium sp. clade A Y106 | reverse complement strand
CTCCGGGGTCTCAGTGCTTGAAGTAAGGATTCTGGCTTTGGGCTTAGGGCGTCGGAGTAAGATGCTCCAAGACGGAGCAGTCGCAACCAGGGAGCTCGATGCCTCCTTGGGGTTTGGCGATGAGGGAATATACCTTAAGTCATACTCTTTCCGGCCGTTAATCTAAGGTATATTCTTAAGTGAACTGGTATTTGGCTCTTTGAGTTTCAGCCAGGGAGCCCGATGCTCGATTTGAACGACGATTTAAGGACTGTTAGCTGCAGGGCGGTGAGCACTTTTTGAATCAGCGACGCGCCAGCAAGCGTCTCAATCAACCACATGGCGGGGCAATGCAGCAAAATCTGTATTCGATGGCAGGAAATGCCTCTGAACTTCATGCTAAAGTAGCAGACCGCCCTGTTGGTGTAGCCCGAAAACGTATCTTTGCACATATGCAGAAATTCTCAATGGCTCCCTGCGAGTTGAGCACATGCACACAGCTGAGCGACATGCCCTCAAACCCTACATCCGTCTAGAATCTACGTAGAACCATGCCAGATACAGTCAGAACCGAAAGCCCAAATCAAATGGAAACAACAACCAACTGCCAGTGTGCAAGCCCTAAAAACTCCATCATACCCACTACAAAATCCAGAACCTGAAACCCCAAACACTGAAGTCCTGAACTTTGAAGCCTTACCCCCCCCGAACCCTAAACCAACAACCTCTGAACCCTTGCGCGATTAATTAGACTTCCTCAAAGTACAACCCTTAATCATGTATAGCCCCCCTGTTGTTTCATGAGGTGTGTATATACTACTCGGAAGAATCCTGAGTAATGTCCAGACCCTTGGAGAGCGAGAAAAAAGGAGATGGTGGTTCTCTAGCCGACACTCTACATGAAAACCCCCAACCTTTGCATCCTGAAACCCTGAAACCCTAAACCTCAGAACCCGATACCTCCTGTATCAATATAGACACCCTCATGAAACCAGTAAACCTAGAAGACTTAATTACAAAAGGCGAATAACCCAGCTATGTAGCCTTCTGAAACCCCCGAAAAAGCCTCACACAGCCTAAACAAAACGCTTGAAACCCCAAGGACTTCGGACTGTCTGGACTGTGCGCCTGGGCCGAAAGAGAGCCCAGGAAGAGCCTGGATCTTTCTCAACGGGAGCGTATAGCACCGTAAACTGCACAGGGTCTATAGGGTGCAACGCGGACTACAGGACCTCTGCAGCACTCCTCCATCGGAATGTGGAAGGACTTCATGACTCTCTTTACTGAGACGGTGTTGTCTTAGGTTTGGGTGACCGGTTTTGATATGAAAACTCGTTGGCTGGATGCTTGCTCCCACTCTCTGTCTCTTCTTCGAATCGACAACTTAAACCACAACTGGATGGTTTGGCGATTTTGAGGCCTTTCGCAAAGTTTTCAAAAGATCTCAGGGTGCGATTGCATGGCTTTCGAATCCTTTCCTGATGCTGGTACTTGTACAAAACTGGTCAGGGGATCACAAGTGACACAAAAACCAATATGCACTACTGCTTCAGCTATTGCCTGGTACGACTAGTCGATCCCCAGGCAATATGTGTTTTAAGATTTGGGGCGGAATGTGGGCGCAGATTATGCGAGATCAGCTTCATGTCATGGTCGGAGACCCGGATTTACAGACTAATCAGTACATGAGCAAATCTGCTTGGATAATTCGCAGTAGTACCCCCTCATGTTATATACAGTATACGCTTGGCATTCTAGTCATATGTCCAAACACCCTACTCGCTGTTCGAGAGTGCTACTTCATGGGGTTTAAGGATCAAGGTATTTGAGATGGAGATTCTTGGCTGGATGCCAGAGATTTAAGACTTCACGTCCTCTTTGTTGGGTCAAAAGTCCTCTGCCCTAAAGCCTTGCGCTTCTGCTTGCGAGGGCCTCTGAGCTCGGCATTTAGGGCCTTGGTGGTGTACGGTTTAGGGGCTTAGGGTTTAGGGTTTAGGGGCTTAGGGTTTAGGGTTTAGGGTTTAGGGGCTTAGGGTTTAGGGTTTAGGGTTTAGGTATGGTGTAAGGCTTTCGGCTCCAGGTATCTCCTTAGGAGGGTCCGGAATCTCCTAGGGAGAGCCCTTGGGTCTCTTTGGTGTCTCAGAACTCCTACATTTTGAGGTTCCCTAATGTGTTGGGACCCTTAGGGTAACCCCTAAACACTTTCGAGGCGCAAGAGCCAGAAGAGGTCGGTGGTCCGACGCTGCGAGGTTTCCAGGGCCATGGCTGCTTCCGACAAGGCTCCCTTCAGAAAAGCGTGGTTTGACCCTCCCCTAAGGTCCAAGTGATGGTATAGTATATACTTTTGCCGCTCAAATGCCTATATACTAATAGGACTTAGTAACTAGGGTTATAAATAGGTAACTTTACCTGTAGCTACTTATAACCCCACTTTGCGCTTACTCTTTACCCTAAAGGCCTCAATAAAACAACCTTGGGATTCGGTGTTCAGGGTCTTCTTCGAATTCGGGCGGTTCAGACCCTAAGGCGCTAAGAACTCATATTTTGAGGCTTTTGATCCCTAAAGCCTATACTCCTACTCCCAAAATCCCTAGCCACTAAACCCTAGCCCTAAACCTTAACCCCTAAAGCCGAAACTGAAATCCCGAAATCCTCGACATTCCTCAGCCATGTCTCATGGCATAAACCGGCCTGTAATAGTCGTGTTGCAAAAAGGGCTCGATGCTTTCTACGGAGATGCCACAGTATTACAAGGGCCGTAACTTAAAACACGTAAAAGTAAGAATAGGAATGATAACAATAAGACTATTGACAATAACAACGATGATAACAATAATGGTAGTAACAATAAGAATGCTACCAATAGGATTCCTGAAAGAGTTCCCTTTCGAGATTCTGGAAGGGTTCTATATAACGCTATAGTGAAGGGCTATCGCATTTAGTTACTAGTTGGTGGGCCTTCAGATTAGATTAGGGTTTAGGGGTATACGGTATAATGTATACTGTACTTGTATGTACTTGTAATAAGGAACCCAAACCAATACCAATCGAATGATTGAGGCTCCTTTAGTACAGGACCTGACACCAGCGCTTACCAAAACGCTGTGAGTGGTCTGTCTTCTCAGGGTTGATGCAGCAAAGCCCAACCAAGCCCTGGCCTAAATGTAGGGGCCTTAATCATTAGAATAAGGTTTTTGGGGTTCCTTATATTGTAAGTGTAGTAGAATAAGTAGAATATACCCCCAAACCCTATTCGATGATCAAAGCTATCACGGATACTATTTCTAAAAGCTGAACTCCAACACGGACACGGCTTAAAACAACTACTGGTGAGGCACAAGCCCTCTAGTTTCGTTTGCCCGAACAGACTTCCTGTCCGATCACACCCCCAAACCCTTAAGGCCCCTATATATCCTGCACCCATACCCCCGAAGCAGTCCAAACCTCCAAGGTCTCACGGCTTTCATAATTTCAGGAAAATTTTTGGCGTAAAAGCACCGAAAATATCTAGGGCTATTCAGTTTGGGAAATTTCTGTCATCAAGTATAGGCCCCTTAACCCCTCAACCCCTAAACCCTGAAATTCGGCGTCACCGCGTGGACCTGGTGTACAACGAATTGTCATTGGGGCTTCCGTGCCCTGGCAGCTCGAAGATCAGCCAAGCATTTCGTGTTGGGGTGTGTCGATTTGGGAGTTTCCGTAAATTAGGGGTACCTTATTTGGGGGGTCCTTATATGGATCCTACTATTTAGGGTACTATATTCGGGTCCCCTATTTTTGGAAACTCCCATTTCTGGCTTAAAAACTATTCTTGAGGAACTTGTTCGTTGCTCTTCGCGCTGAGGCCCAGGGTGTGGGCTTCGTGTTGGCGGTTGTATATTTGAAGCGTGAGGCTGAAGGCGGTCCTATAATATAGGGGCCTTAATGATTAGAATAGGGTTTTGGGTCCCATTATACTATAATTATAATAAGGAACCCCCAAAATAGTATAGGTAATATTATTTAGACCGCTATAGTAGAAAACTATGCCCTGCCTCGAGTTCGAGCAGCAACTGCGCGGCGCTTGGTCGCAAAGATGGCACTGGATCCGTCATTCGCACCTTTTAGACACGAACCGGCTTTGCAGGGAGTGGGGAACCACTGTACAGCCAAAACACTCATCAGAAGCAAAACCATACTCTTCAACATGTTGTTGCAGGTGTTTGCACGTTCTTGAGCGAGTAAAGGTGATGCTGGTTGAGTGGCTGCTGATGATGATGATCACGAAGAAGGGGATGATGGCAGCTTATTTGCTAGTGAGGATGACGATGACCTGGAGGAAAAGAAGATACAGAAGCTGACGAGGTTCTGCAATGTGTCCCTTGAAGAACTCAAGATACCGTCATGGTGACGAGGTTGCCAGAAACGGTGATGATGATCAAGATACTGATGGCGACGATCACGAGGATGCCCAACCCAGAACCTTCCTAAGTGCGCACGTACCAGAAACATTCAAGAAGCCAGGGGGTACAACGACTTAGTCGTAGTCGCATCTCGGAGGCTTGAATGCATGCAATGCCATGTATATGGGTGGTTGTCAAAATTATGGTCCCTTTTGGGGTCCTTATTATAATACGGCACCTATTATTTAGGGTGCCCAAAAAGGAACCCTAATTTTGACAACTACCCATATGAAAGAACTGGCCGACGAATCATCCCCAAAGGGTCCAAGCCAAGCACCACAAAAAGCCGGTACTTAGTAGGTGTTTGGACCCCAAAAGCGCCTACTATGCCATTACTGAAAACCGGACCCTTTGGGATCGTTAATACCCACCCAGGCTTCGTTGTTTGTAGGAAGTGCGAGGTCCGAAGAGGCAGAGTTCGTAGGACGACGACGAGGAGTGCAACGAGTAGGCCACAGCATAGGACTTCGACGGTTTGTGGGAAATTTTGGGTTTTAGGGTTCGGGATTTTTGACTTTTTGGCTTAGGGTGTTAAACCCCAAACCCTGAATCCTAAACCCTAAAATAGGGTTCAAGGAAGCCAGATGCCACGAGTCCACCGTCCAGCTGCCGTTTGTGCTCGGGGCCCCTACCTGAAAGGGTTCCTTTGCTCATCAGGGCCCAACAACAAGCGGTTATAAGATTGAGTATGGGCGCCTTACCAAGTAAATGAAGAATATAGTTCTCATGAAGTTGCAACAAGGAACCCTAAGGAATACTCTTGGCAATTATTCACACCCCTATATAACCCAACCGGAAGCTTCCGGTACCTTTAGGGAGTCCTGAAGCTCCCCTGAACCCAAGAGCCCACACACCCAAAACCCCAAAACCCTACACCAAGAAGTCTAAGCCTAAGCCCTAAACCCTCAACTAAACTCTGCCCTAACCCTAACACCTAGACAACACAAAAACCCTCAAGTCTCTGAAACCCCAAAGTTGCTACTATCCCCCGAAGTCCCAAACCCGTAGAGTCCCACAACCCAGACCCCTTAAGCGAGGATCCAAAAAGTAGATCCCTTAATGGGGTTCCTGTAAAGTACCCTTAGTAGTATAGGGCCCCAAATCAAGGGATCTACTTTCCCCGGGGGTCTGGGAAGGTCCCGTTATAAGCCTACAACCCCCCTTAGAACCCGGATCGTAACCCTTAGAGTGGCCCTTTAAAGTACCGGTAAGCCCCATGATCCTTGAAGTGTATAGCCCTTGTTACCAGGTCGCATGATCCTTGAAGTAGTCTTTCACGCAGCCACGATCATCTAAAGACCACTAGGTACCCATTACTTAGAGGATCATGGGACTCAGTAACTAGGGTTATACTTAGGGTAAACTATACTTATAACTACTTATAACCCTAATTATGGTACTTTACCTTACTTAATAACTAAGTCCCATGATCCTCACAAGTTTAGACCCTAAACCCTACACCCTATATAGATCCCTTAAAGGAACCCTTAAAGGAACCTTACTTACTAAGTCCCATGATCCTTGAAGTAGAGCACAGGCTCAGCCCCAAACCCTAAAACCCTGAACAGGTCCCCTTAGAGCACTAAGGAATATTCCTTACTTAAGGGATGGGGGAGTTTCCGAAAATTAGGGCTACATTATTTTGGGTCTTTATAGCAAGGATCCTACTATTTAGGATGCTATATTTGGGTCCCCTATTTTCTACCATGTTGGAATCTCTGAGCACAGGCTAAGCGCCAGGCCGCGATCGCTGCCAGCTCCTGATCTCCTCCCAGCTCCCGGCGCCCGCGCAGAGCCTCCAGCACCTCAGGATTTTAAGGTTTAGGGTTTAGGGTTCAGGTTCAGGAATTAGGGTTTAGGGCCTTTAGGGTTTAGGAATTAGGGTTTAGGGTTTAGGGTGTAGGTTTTAGGAATTGGGGTTTTGAGGATTAGGATTCAGAGCGTAAGGTTTAGGGCTCAGGCTTGGCTATGAGGACAGAGTGGTTGAGGGTGTTATACAAGTCCGTGTAGGGTCTTACGAGTATATCTGGGAGGGGGTTGGTTATGAGAACAGGGATGTTGCTTTGAGCCTGGTGAAAGAACAGGGTGGTTTGGATGGTTCTGAGGGTACGATGTAGGAACCTTGCCAAGCATTACCAGACAGAAACTGCCTGACCTGGTCAAACGGCACCTGGACGATCATGGGACTTCGTAAGTAAGGTTATAAGTACCCTAATTGGGGGTATAAGTAGTTTTAGTATAGTTACCCTAATTGTAACCCTAGTTACTAAGTCCCATGATTCGTTCACCACACAAGCCCTGAACGCCCGAACGGCTCGGTCCCCGGCTGCAGCGCGCTCCATCTGTGTCTGCACCTCAGGATCCGCAGCCCTTACCGACAACATAAGGGCCTGCACAACGTTAGACGAAGGCTTTGGGAGTTTATCCAAAATATAATCAAATTCTATACCCAAAACCACCAAACCCTCAAAAAGGGCATGACTTACCATTGAGTCTCCCTATATTTGCACAGGCACGAAGCTACAAACCGCCTCCCCGTGCTTAAGACTGCAACCTGAAGCCCTGCCGGCGTATGGCTGGGTTCTTGTTCAGGAACCTAAAGTTACCTCTGTACCACAATAGGGATCTGTAGTATATAATAGGGTTTCCTGATTACGGTAATCAGAGTAAATTCCTTGACACAAGGAACCCAACATGCGGCTGGAGGATGCAAGTGCCTTGAGAATTTTGGGGCGGGTTCTAGGGTTCAGGGTCTTGCCAAACCCCACAAGGTACCCTTCGCGGACACCCGACATGCTGAATAGGGTTTAGGATTTCTACACGAGGGTTGAGATTTCTCGCTCACGATTTGGGGGAAACCGGGTGAGACTCTCCCCCGCCCAAGGTGGCTTTCCCAAGCATTCACCCCCCGGGGCGCTATACCCAGGCCGTCGATCCCGACATGCTACGCTTTCGCCCTTACTACAAGTCTGACCCCAAGCCCGACTCCACCAAACTGAAGACACCCGGAAGCTCTTAGGGCACAAGATTACCATAAGACAGCCTTTAACAAGATAACTATAGTTATAGTTACTTTAAAATCCCAGTTAGGGTACGTGACGCACATACAACCATGCAGTACTTACCAAGTCCCATGATTCCTTCTTGACCCGGAACCCCAGGCGGATTTCAGGTGAGAAGCCGGGCAAATGAGCTCAGCAAGCACAATGCCAAGGGAGAACTGCGCAGCGGAAACGCGGAGAAGGCTTCGTTTAGGGTTTAGGGTTTGGGTTAAAGACACTTAGCTTCGGGCTGAGGGTTTAGGCTTAAGCCTTACAGTTCGAAGCTCTTAGTCAAGGCTGTAGCAGGGCCAGAGTGGGAACCTTATGTTCCTACGCGGACTACCAGACGAATACAGCGAAGGGTTACATGCCAGCCCTTCAAAATCCGTGCTCATCAAAAGCTGCAAAAGAGTGCGGGCCAGGAGGGAGACTTCTTGGTGAAGCTGTGAGGCAGAGGGATTTCGGGTGTAATTCCCGGGTGTAGAAGGCTGTCAGCGAAAACAGACAAGTGCCCATCCCCTCCTGCATTCAACGTTGCGGCACCGGGCTTTAGCTTTCAACCTCAAGTGGCCTCGGGTAGTTTAGTTAATTCATGGAAGCAAGAAAAACTGAGCTCAGTGCCACGTCTGTGGAGGTGTCCTTGGCTGAGACAGGTCGCAGAAGACCAAGGGCGGGCCTAAGGTACCTACAGGTATGCAAAATAGGCATAACCGAAAAACTATTGCGGCTTTGTTCAAGCGCATCCCCCCCACAGCATTAGGCTACTTAGGATTCTTAGGATCTGAACAGACACTTGAGACTGCAGAAGACACGTGCACGAAGAGAATTGTTCCCCCGGCAAAACTCAAAGTGGACTATGTCGGCACCTTCCTCGCGAAGTTTGGGCTTCGGCTGTTATCAGTGACGAGCTTTGGAATTATGCCCCTAAACCCGAAAACCCTAAACATTTACACACCCAAAACCCTAAACCCCGAAAACCCGCTTATACCCGCCTAAACCCTTTGCTGGGGTTTCGGGTAGACCGGCCATGGCTCCATGTCTTTGCCCGCGAGCTGTTCTGGACCTCGGCAGGGAGATTCTCAAGGGATCACAGCGTCTGTCGGGCTCGGAGGGCTTCTACGGCTTATGTTTAGCGTTTCGGGCTTGCAGGTTTTAAGGCTTGTAGGATTTGTAAGGGTTTTGGTTCTAGGAAATGATGCTTCTGCAAGCGTGCAAGACTCACAGCCATGAAAAACACCCAAACTCACACATCCCAACAGGATGATATGACTCCCCAATGCCTAGAATCAGGACCAATTTTCTGAACGTGTGGTGCCTCTGCAGTTAGACCGTCATGTTAATGTGAAGTGCACGATGCAATGCTTCCTGCACGGTTGCACTCTGTGTTTCATGCCTGCGAGAATCTGTGCGTTGTGAAGAAGCTAGGATGCGAGCTACGACATAGGAGCGCTGACAAGGGATGAGCACAAGGCAGGGCCCCACGAAAATACACATAGCCACCCATCCAGGCAAGCTCCGATTTTCCGAAGCCTCGGCGTGCTCTGTATGCCCTGCGGACCAACAGTTTCCAGTGGCAGAGACACCAACGATTTTGAAGCCCAGAGTCCAGAGTAGAAGCAATGTAGCACAAAAGCGGACTACCAACCCTACACCTCATAGAAGCCCTAACAGCAACCCTTATAGTAGCCTTATTTGGGAGTTTCCGAAAATAGGGGGCCCTTATCTGGTACCTTAAATGGTAGGATCCTTATTATAAGGACCCCAAAACAAGTTACCCCTAATTTTCGGAAACTCCCAAACCCTAAACCCTAAACCCCATAGATCCCTTATAGGAACCCTTAAAGGAACCCTTTAAAGGAATCCTTTAAAGGCACCCCCTAACTTTCGGAAACTCCCATTTAAAGGAACCCTTGTGACCCGACACCAGCAGCCCTGAGCCAGCAATGCCAGGACTAGGACCCACAACTTCCCAGACCCCTTCGGGTTTAGGGTTTAGGGTTTAGGGTAAGGGAGGATCCAAAAAGTAGATCCCTTAATGGGGTTATAAAGTACCCTTAGTAGTAGAGGGCCCCAAATTAGGAGATCTACTTTCTAGACCCTAAACCCTGAACCCTAATAGTATCCCTTATAGATCCCTTATAGTGAAATTCCCATTCAGGGATCTACTTTTTGGATTCCTCCCTAAGGGGGTCTGGGTTTCAGGCAGCCCGATGTCGAAAGGAAGTCAGAAGTCCGAGGCCAGCACTTGCATAGCAGGGCGTTCCAGCCTGCATTCCCCTGGCATGGCGGGGTATCGGGGCTGCTATGAAGAGAGTGTAAAGATTGAAAAAAGTATAATATTAGGCTATTATATAATATCATACGAAATCTATTGTTTTATAATATAACATGGTACAGTAATATCATACGAAATCTAATGTATTATAATATAACATGGTATAGTAGGAAATTTAGGCTTCGGGGTTGGAGCGCGGGGTTGGCGATTGAGCATTTGGGGCTCGTGGAGGGTTTCGCAAACGCAGGGTTCAACAGAAACTTTGGCCCAAGTATCTTGAACAGCTAAACTAGGTGGGGCTTTTAAAGCTTTTGAAAAATATTAGTAAAGAAGATCCTCTTAAACCCAATAAGGGAAAATATAAAATGCCCCAAAGCCCTACTTAGTAAACGTTTCGGCCCAGGAAATGCGCCGTCAAGGTGGAGCAAGCAAGAGGTAGGCATGCCATCGGATCTGAACCGAATCTATTGCGCGGCTCAAGCAGATCAAGAAGGAAGTGGCGAATGGAGCTAGACAACTAGACTAGACACTGGCACTCACAGATGCCGCACAATCCACGGCTTCGGAACAAAGGCGTATATGCACCTTGCAGCCCGCAGCACCGCAAGTCAAGTTGCGACAGATGGTCAAAACAGAGCCAAGGTTCTGCACAAAAGGTGGGATGAAAGACAAAACCGTTCTTGAACCTCAGACACCTCCGAGTTCAGGGCATCTTCAACCCCGACATAAACACCTATAACGCCTGCTATGAAAACACCATGCATGAACCCTATAAAGCCATAATTAAAGCAAAGGCGTGAGCCAAGAGCTCTACGGCTTCTCCAACGAAACAGCCCCCGTGGCCCTGGGCCTTTCCTTTCAGTCTTTTGATGTCTTCCGGGTTTTAAGGTAAAGGGTGTTTTGGGTTAAGGGGTTTAGGGTCTAGAGGGGTCGGGGTTAAGGGTTTTAGGGTTTAGGGCTTAGGATTTAAGGTTTTAGGACTGAGGGTTGTTAGGGTTGAGGGTTTCGTGTAGGTTTTAGGGTTCAGGGTTTAGGGTTGTCTGGGGGGACATGTGCTTGAAGGCTCTACTGGGTAGTTGAAGGGTCGAGCCGCAAAGATGATTTTTTCTGCCGCAATGCCGCCATGTGTTTCTGGCGGGTTGTTGTGGCAGTCACCTGCTCCTACTCCTGCTGTGCTGCTCTCTGATGCGTGCCTTCCGATGCCCACAACTAACGACTCCATGCCACTATGCACTCCACGCCTTTGACCCCAAACAACCTACCTTAAGAAAGGACCTGCAGCAGGTCAACCCTACATATGACGCAAGCGCAAAGTTTTCGGCGACCTATACTTCGTCAATGCAGCACTCTGTGCCTAACAGGAAGTCTGCAGGTACAGGGCAGATAGATAGATATATAGATATATAGATATATAGATATATAGATAGATAGAGAGATAGAGAGATAGAGATAGAGAGATAGAGAGATAGAGAGATAGAGAGATAGAGAGATATATAGATAGAAATACGGATAGATAGTTGGATAGCTAGCTAGCTGCTAGCTAGCTAGATGAATAGGTAGGTAGTTAGATAGATGGATGGATGGAAAGATTGATAGATAGATCGATACTCAATAGTTAGTTTGCTAGACAGATAGATGGATAGGTAGATAAACAGATAGATAGACTTGGAATCGACGGTGGCGACGCTGCACCAACATCATCAGCCAGGGGATGTAGACGTCTTTGGAAGGAGTTGTTCAACACTTCGAGCTTGGTTTTGCCACATGGCGTATCCATAAAATAGGTGACCCTACTATGAACACTGGTAAAATAGAATCCGAATTCTGAAGCCCCAAAAACTTGAAATCCCGACTCTAATACACTGCATCTGTCCTAGACTCAGAGGACGGTTTCGGTGTTTCGGGTCGGGGTCTGGCACCAAAACTACACGGCTTAGGATTTAGGGGATCCTAACAGTATGGGAGTTTCCGGAAATTAGGGGTACCTTGTTTGGGGGGCCTTATAACAAGGATCCTACTATTTGGGGTGCTATATTAGGGTCCCCTATTTTCGGAAACTCCCATATAGCTGCAAAGGAACCTGAACAGACTTTGCTTGGTGTGCAAGAATCGAAACTTCACGGCTGCAACGCTCCGAGGCCAATCGGGAGAGCAGCCCAGTTGGCGAATTAGAGTTTCGAACTACAGCTCCCGGGCGACGAAGCTGGCACTTCGAGCTTCTAATTCTAACGGTTCACAATGTTCACAAAGGCCAAGAACATGCCGAAAGTGTCGGAAAACGGACTGCGATGCTGGAAAGCCGTCTCCAAACGCAGCGTGTTTGAGCCGATTGGGATCATGGACATTCAGTCACTGGTGAGGAGATTTGACATTTAATGTACTTCACTGTTATCTGGGAAGTAGAAGATGCCGGAATAATGCTGTCACGCAGATACTAAACATACAAGCACCTACAACAGGTGATCATAACAACAGTAGTGATGACACAGGTTCGGGCCGTTCTGCTCCGTCGCCGACAGAGCACACGAGTCGCATCCCGAAGGGCACGACCGATTCGTGAAACACCGAAGCAGATCCGCAGTTCACGGACCACGTGATGAATTACCGATGCCAAGCATCGTCGGGACAATCCTACCGGAGTGTCCGGTTCCAGGTTGCTGTCGTGCTTACCCCTGGCCGGCAGAAGGACATTCGGGAACATTCTGGGCTTGCGTTCATGCTTTCGCAAACTGCAGCTCACGGGCGAAATTCTGAAATAAACGTAGACATGTAGCCACTATGCCCCCCTGAATTGAATAGCCGGGGAGGCATACAGCCAGGGGCTTAAACTTAATCAGTTACCACTGCCTATATGCAGTATAATTACATTATCATGTACCACAAAACCCTGTTTGCATTACAGTAGAAGCCCAAAAGTTGGAAACCCAATAGCCTCAGTCCTTGGGCGTAACGTATAGGGAATCCCAGCACTATTTGGCCTTAATCCGGTTTCCAACTTTATGGAGTTTACTGTATTCAGGCCCCAACATTGTGTTGTGTGCCCTTGGAGATCTGATGCCTTCATCCACAGACTCCGCGTCTGAACCTTCAAGTCTGGTCTGAAGGGCTCAGGGCTTTTCTAGGGTTTAGGGGTTTAGGGTTTAGGGCTTCGAGGCTGAAGGGTTTAGGACTTCTGACCTCACCCCGGAAGAAGAACTGACAATGTAGGGCCTTTGTGATTCGAATATAAGGTTTTGGGGCATCTTATATCATAAGGACCCTCAGGGGAGTAGGGGGGAGGGGGGTAGGGGGCCTTAATACCAGAAATAAGGACTCATTCTGGCCAAAAAAGAAGGAAGTATAGTCCCCTACCCCGCTCCGCCCTACCCCCCGAAGGGTCCCTATGATAATACTAGAGTTGTAGTAAGGAGCCCCTCAAATAGTAGTGGACTGAACCAGGTGGAAAGCCCCAAACCCTCATGGCTCTCTCAGCTCTGCGTCCTAAGCGACCCTTTCTGAACAACTCACGCCTCCTGAACAACTGAATGCCTCTATCAACCCCAACCCCAAGTTTCCCTTGGTAACGCAATTGCTCATTTAGTGGTTCCCTGAAGCCCCTTATTCCCCCTACAGTAGACCCAAAACCCTCAACCCAAAAACCCTAAACCCAAGCCCCTAAACCCCAAAACCCTCAACCCCTAACCCACAAACCGTCGCCGGCCTTGGCGGAGAGCAGCCGCCGAGCTTCGAGACCAGCTCGGGGTAAGTTGCAGCCCACCTCAGAGGAACGGCATCTTATTTCTCCAGTATCCTAACTAAAGGCTAAGCTTTTGAAATCGTACCCTAAACCCTAAACCCTATGTTACAGTACCCCCAAAAATGTTAAAGGATACCTACTCGTCTACGTACTATGCCACCTTAGAGGAACTGCTCAGAGCTGGAGCTTTGGGGTTAGGGTCTACTTGGAGGATCATTGGACTTAGAAAGTAAGGTTAAAGGTACTTTAATTGGGGTTATAAGTAGGTATAAGTATAGTTGCTCTACTTATAACCCGAGTTCCTAAGTCCCATGATCGTTTAAGTGGGGTTCGGGGTTTAGGGCTCAGCGGTGAGCGTTTAGGGCTTAGGGTTCAGAAACTAGGGCTTTGGATAATGTCGGGACCCCCCAAAAAGTAGGGTTTCTATAGGGGTTCGATGATAAGGGGCTACAGGGGTGTAAAAGAGTTCCGATAGAGTTCGACAGGGGGTGAAGGGGCATCAAGAAGTAGAAATAGAAAAGGGTTTTCGGTGTATTCTCTGATGTGAATACAAGGGGATATTGTTGCGCTGACGATTGAGACCTCTACATAACTTGCAGAATTTTTCGGCGTGTGTAGGGCAGCCTCAAGGCGTACACTGAATCTGAAGGGTTAAGAAGAGGTGGTTTAAGATGGGCATGCTGCTGTCCGAAGCCAGGAAAACACGAAGACGACGGCGCCGGAACACGTCCGTGCACAAGGATGGGACCGGAAGTAAACTACAGATACGAAGTCACCTAGGAAGGCACTTTCCACTAAAGACAGCCTATATAACCCCAAAACCCAAAAAGGTACAGACCCCAAACCACAGCCTCACAAAAATAGCAATACTGCACAGCCCTTCGATACTAAACCCAAAAAAACCTGAAAGCTCGAGCCCAACTGTGCGGACGGGCGGCGATACAGCCTTCTTCCTGCCGAGGCCTTGCAGGTTTGAATCGGGGGGTGGGGCTTAGTTATTGCTTCTAAACCTTAACCACATTATAAACCTAAGCCGTAAACCCTAAACCATAATACTAATATTATTCAATAAGGTTCCTTATTCGGGCTTCATTCCCCTAAACCTTAGTAGACCTTACTATAGACCCGAAACCCTAAAGATTTCAGGGCCGGGCTTAGGGCTCGGGATCTAAGGCTCAGGGTTTAGGGCGGGCGTGGCATCAGATTTTCGGAGCTTGAGATTTGGAGTTGCACCCAAAGCACCGCTTACGTCTTCGGGGTTTTGCAGTTGCAGCTGGGCATGACTTGGCCCCAGGTGACCCTGAACCCTTCACAGCCTGCCGAGCCGGGAGCCACTCAACCCAAGGGCCCTAATAAAGCCCTGAAGCCGAGAGGCTAAATTACAAAGACTGTCTAGTTCTCAGTAGGGAATGGGTTATTGGGACTACTATGAGGGGACCTTAAGGGACTATCATAAGGCTCCATTCCCCCATTCCCTACTAAGCACCAGACAGAAGACCCCATGCCCTACAGCCTCAAACCCTTGAGCCCCAAATCCTCAAACCCAAAACCCTCCCCAAGTCCCTAACATTTCCGGTGAGAGCGTCGATAACTGCAAGTCCCTATATTACATAATCCTATAATCCTTATATGCCCTCAACATTAATGACTGCAAAGCGCTTCTGGGTTAGTTATCTGATATACTATCTGTCATTATGGTGTGGAAAAGCTGTACAGGATTTGGTAGGGCCGTGATGATTACCAGGGGGTGTTGCCGATGGGGTTGAGGAGCAGGCTCTCAACTTTACGCCTAACCCTACGTTCCCACCTAAAATATGGGTGGTTGTCAACATTAGGGTCCCTTTTTGAGTCCCTATTATAATACGGCACCTAATATTTAGGGTGCCCAAAAAGGGACCATAATTTTGACAACTACCCATATAGCAGTAGGGAACTTGGCTTGAGAGGCTTGCTCGCAATTAGAAGCGAGCTTAAGCTAAGGCACCTGATGCGAAAAACCTAAACCCGGAAAAGACAAGCACATAAACCCAATGGCGCTGTCTAAAACCATGATACAGCCACGACACCCAGGGCGACCGCCACGACCACCAGGAAACCATCAAAAAAAAAGATGCAGGACCTCAACCAAAACTCTTCACAGGTACTGGCCGGATTCAGGGACATGGCCAGAATGCTTCCCCCCATGCACTGGCGGGATTCAATCATTGCGAAGCCCAAATGAAGCCAGCGCAATGGAACTGAAGATGAGCAGTGCTTTCCAGAGGACGCGGCCGCATGGATCGCCGGCAAAATATAGGGCAAGAACGTGAGAACCCCGAATGGGTACCGCACTGCTTGGGAATGGTCCCCACAAAAAAACTAAATTGTCAAACTTAAATAAAACCAAAACCCATCAGGGCATGGGCGCCTGAAGCCCGTGTAGCCCGGGATGGCGGACCACGGCCGGCGTGGCAAATGCCTGCCTGCTGTGAAGGAAATTTTCGATTGAGTTTAGGGTTTTGGGTCCCGGCCTCTTTGGTCGATTGTTCTTGGAGGGCCAACAAGGTATCTTAGATACCCTAAGTAACTGTAAAGGGACGATAAGGGGAATACTATCACCAATTGTTCTAATTGATTTGGCCCGCGATGTGCTGGAACCCGAAAACTCCACCGCCTCAGCTGCACGGAACGAAATCACAAGAGGTCTGTAGCACACCTAGACCCCCCAAAGTACCCTCTCTTATGCCCCAAATACCCAGTATTAAGGACCGTACGGGCTCTATTGGAGGGCCCTTGACCCTGAATCCTAAACCCTTAGCCTTAACCCGGAATAACCCACCTTTCTAAGGACTGTTATAAGGAAATCAAAATAAGGAACCCTACAAAGATAGGCTATTCAGGGTTACGGTTAGCCTTATCCTAAACCCCTACTCTTTCCCTTAAGACGAGCCAACCGTGAGCCACAAAGCTCTCAAGCTTAGAACCACCCTCTAACAAATAGGGTCGGAAATCCAGAGTACTAATATTCCCATAAATACTAAACCCCCCAAAATGTCCCTGTAGTAACCCTTACTTATGGGAGTTTCCGAAACTAGGGGACCCTAATATGGTACCCTAAATGGTAGGATCCTTAGTATAAGGACCCCACAGCAAGGTACCCCTAGTCTTCGGAAACTCCCAAACCCTAAACCCTAAACCCTTTAGATCCCGAATAGGAACCCTTAAAGGAACCCTTTAAAGGAACCCTTTAAAGGTACCCGCCCCCATATACCTTCAATATAGAAGCCTTGAAAGGAACCCTACTCTGATCATGAAGGCCGGATACAGGGGATCGAAAGGGCTTTGCAAGCGGCAAAGAGAGGAATTTGTAAGGGATCTAAAGCATTTTACATTCCCCATAATGTCCCTCATTTTCTAAGCCTTAGGGCACCGTTGGTATAGAAGCCTCAACGCTGCAACACGGCCTGGCCTGCATCGGGTGCTGTCCAGGGCTCCCGCTGCACTTCTCGCTGGCGCAGGATCGCCTTTATAGGATTTAGGGTATTTCAGCAAGGTGTGAGTGTGTGTGTGTTTTTGTTTTACGGCACTTTCCCAACTGCTGAAGCTGCTGAAATCCTAAGATGGGATTTAAGATGCAGGATTTAAGGGTTTAGGATCGAGGATTTAAGGGGTAGCGTTTCAGGTTTCGGATTTGGGAGTGAGGATTTCGGGTCCATGGTTTGCTTAAGGTTTTCGGGCTCTTGTGGCCTAGTTGACAAGTATGCCCATGGCCTGAAAACCCTTCAGCCCCGCAAACCCCTAAGCCCCAAAGCCGCAAAACCCTAAACCCTCAACCCAAAACCCTAAACCCTAAACCCTCAACCCTGAACCCTGAACCCTGAACCCTAAACCCCTAAGCCCCAAAGCCCCAAAGCCCCAAAGCCCTAAACCCCGAGCAGCTCCAAGTGCCGACCCAAGTGGCAAGCCGCTCTTCGGCTTGCTGTCTCATGCGCTCCTTGGCGTCTGCTTCTTCTTTGCTAAAAGGCGTAGGCTCTTACTTGTCCAGTATCCTAGGGGAACTGATGGTTAACCTTCAAGGCTATATAGGGACTGTATTACCCCCAAAAGGGTAAAGGTCACCTACTCTGCTACTTAGTTTAATGGCATAGAGTCGACGGCTTAAGTTTTGGCGTCAGGCTGTATTTGTCCAACTCGACGAGTTGTTTTCTCAACTCGACAGCAGCATTTAGGGCTCAGGGTTGGGTGTTTGAGGGTTCGGGGGCACTCAGATTGTAATGGCGTGCTGTGGCCTCCTAGTGGTCTCGATTCCAAACAATGTAATCTAGGGGCCTGAATAATTAGAACAGGTTTGGGGCCCATTGTACTGCAGTTATTATAATAAGGGACCCCCCCGCAGTAGTATTGGTAATTATTTAGGCCCCTATATTATGCTGCGCGCTTCCCCCAATGCCACGAAACCTCCTGAGGCATACTAACTTCCCAGAGAGCCCAATACCCCCTTAATTAAGCAATATACCTTATAAATTATATGGGGCTTCATATTCTGATTTAAGCTATATTCCTTAATTAAGGGGTATTGGGCTCTCTGGGTTACAGAGAACCTCAAGGTTGGGTACCGGAGAACTAAGCGAAGGCCTAAGCAAACACCTTGCCATTGCCAACCCTATACTAAACCCCAAGCCCGAAGACCCTAAACCCGAAACCCCGACGCCCTAACACCCTAAACCCCGAAACCCATAGACCCTTTACCAAATCCCAAACCCTAAACCCCAACACCCTCAAGCAAAAACCCTAAGAAACATCATCACAATCCGAGGGGCGTAGTGAAGATCGCGGAGGCTTGTATGCTTGGTGGATTTCTTCTCCATACCTGCACGGGGGCGATTATAGGGTTCAGTGTTTAGGAAGTTCGCTAGCTTGCTGTGCTCCTCTGTCGGGAGGCGAGGGCTTTGGCAGTCTATTTAGGGCTGACAAACTCTATGCCCGAAGTTCCTGGAACCCCACAAAAAACTAAACCCTAAGCCCTACATCCTATGTCAGCCTCTAAACCCTAAACGCTACATCTTATATAGTTATATACCCCTAAACCCTGAACCCGAAACCCTACATCCTACATACTGTAAACCTCTAAACCCTTTACCCTACGTCCTATATAAACCCCTAAACCCTGCACCCTAAACCCTAATACTCTGTAAACCCCTAATACCCGAAGGAACAGAACTTCTTTGTCAAAGCCCAGGACCCTCATCCCCGGTGTGCCTCTCTCGGCCTCTCTGAAATGAGAAGACGAGCAGCTGGCAGACCTATGCTGTGATCCGGGCTTGAAAGGTTTAGGATTTAGAGTTTTTTTGAGCTCCTTTTGAATGTCTGCCCAAAAAAAGGGGCTCAAAAAGGAGCTCGGATTTAGGGCTTTAGGGTGTTATGGTGTCAAATGTTTTCAGGCTTTATGCTTTTCGGCTTCAGGGGTTTAGTGTTCTAGGGTTTAGGATAGGGTTTTAATGTTCTAGGGTTTAGGATAGGGTTTAGCAAGCTCATCACGGCAGGACACATTTGGGTCTTGCGCGGGCTTACTGTAGCTTCAGCGCATGGGGATTCAGGGTTTAGGGCTTTCATGGGAGGTCACGAAGCAGTCGCGGAAATCAACGTGACGATGTTCGACGGGCTTTCGGCAATTTCCGATAGGGGCCTTCGTAATTACCAATACTATTTTAGGGGGGGTTCCTTATTATAATTGTAGTATAATGGGCCCTAAAACCCTCTTCTAATTATTAAGGCCCCTATAGCTGCGCATGCAGATGTTGAGGCGACTGGGATTGGAAGTCCCGGGGCCCTAAACACTGAACCCCTAAACCAACAAAAGCAAGCTCGCTAAACCCTGAAACCTACACACCAGGTACTTAAAGGATCATGGGACTTACAACTACTTATAACTACTATACTTATAACCCCATATTAAGGTACTTCTAACCTATACTTACTAAGTCCCATGATCCTCCCAAGTAGAACCCTAAACCCTAAACCCTAAAGATCCCTTTAAGGAACCCTATAGATTCTGTTAAGGAACCCTAGAGATCCCTTTAAGGAGCCCTTAAAGGAACCTTACTACGTCCATAGTCGGGGAGCCCGGTTGGGGTTTGGGGCGGCTCCTGGGCTTCCAGGGCTGGGGCTCCGGCAGGGTTACCATAAGGGAATCCCAGAGAACCCACTTGGAGGATCATGGGACTTAGTAAGTAAGGTTATAGATACCTTAATTTTGGTTATAAGTAGTTATAAGTTTAGTTACACTTATTATAACCCTAGTTACTACGTCCTATGATCCTTTAAGATTTAAGCTATATTCCTTAACTAAGGGGTATTGGGCTCTCTGGGAATGCTATCAGGGCTACGACAAAGGTTTTAGCAGACACGGGTTTACGACACATTTTTGCATGTTCGCGCTTCAGGTAACCCTAGACGCTATACACCCTAAACGCCTAAAAACCCTGAACCCCACAACCCCAAACACTAAACCCCCCAAAACTTAAAACCTTCAGGGCTCACTTTGTCAAAAGGGCCTTTGCACTGTTGCGGCCGGCCGGGCGCTAAAGCTCGGGGCTGCCGTGGAGGGCCTGTCGAATTCAGAATCAGCGGTAACGTTTGCGTTTTAGGGTTCAGGGTTTTTGGTTTAGGGTTTATCGTTTGAGCTTGCCGATATATGAGTCAAGGCTTTTGGGGTGATTGCGGACAGAAGTGCAATAGATGAGTGGGGCATCGCAGAAGCCTCCAGCTGAGCGTCGAGCGAAGCGATAGAACAGGGTTTTGGGTCTTCTATAGCATAAGTATACTACAAACTACAAGGGGATACTATTGCTAAGTATTCCGACGCCTTTCCTAGGGTCTTGATAGATCTGAAAGAGTCTTACAGGATTTGGGATTGCTCAGAGGCCGATCACGCTCTCAACGCAAAACCTGAACCAATCTGAACCCCAAACTCGGGGTAACTCGGGTTCAGAGTTGGCATTGCTGGTGCGGACGATGCGATATGAGGCATGACAGATCGAGGTATTGCTGGGGGTTGGAGCCTGTTGTTGTTTTCATAAGGTTGATTCGCGCTTATAGGGGGTGGAGCATGGAAAGTTTCGACAGACCCATGACACAGGAAAGGGAAAGCATCCCATGAATTCTCGCGATCGCCGATGGCTCAATCGAAGATGGAAGAGGATTAAGTACAGGAGTTTCAGCCTTTCCAGGGATCGACACTCTTTGCTTCAAGAGGAGAAGAATGTCGCGACCTATCCCTTGCCTTGTGCTTGCTGCGCTCCGTTGCGAGGGCGTGGCAGAGCTCAGCGACTTTCCATCCTGGGCTGCGGATACTTTGCTTGGGATTTGGGGTTCAGGCTTTTAAAAGGGGCCGGAGATTTTGCGGCGTTGCTTTTCTCTCTGGAAGCCACGTGGTGCTTTTGAGATGGTTGGGCTGGCATTTTCTGGTCTGACTTCTACCCTCACAGGCGCTGTGATCTCTACCAGCACCCCGTTTGCTCAAACCCCGCCTTGGCTCTTCCTTTGCCTCTCCGATGCTTCAGTTTGAATCGGCTTAAGCAGTGGTGGAAGATCTGGGACTCGGGAATCT
Organism: Symbiodinium sp. clade A Y106; assembly: GCA_003297005.1. Classification (NCBI taxonomy): domain Eukaryota; class Dinophyceae; order Suessiales; family Symbiodiniaceae; genus Symbiodinium; species Symbiodinium sp. clade A. The sequence goes on along the minus strand of BGNK01000472.1, from coordinate 224,184 downwards.
TCGTACCCCAAACCCTCCACTGTACTATAGGGGCCTTAATAAATAGAACAGGGTTTTGGGGTCCGTCATACTATAAGTAGAATAAGGAACCCCCAAAATAGTATTGGTAATTATGTAGGTCCCTACATTATGGGGTATCGCTGCGGCAGGGCGAGAGTTTGACCTCGAGCCACTTCCCAATGGAACCTGCAGAACCCTAGCGAACAGGACCCTCCGGGTCCTCTTCCGGAATTTCAGTTTAATACAACCATTAAGCGGTTACTCAACCGCTGCGCCAGCCAGGCCGTGGCAAACGGCATGCCCAGCCCACGAACCGTCTATTTGCTGGGAAGCATGTGTCTCGTGGAACTGCGTGGGCATGCCCCGCCCACAAACCCTGCAAAACCCGCCGACAACCCCTACAAAGCCTTTGAAGCCCCAAAGGGCCTGTAAGGCCAAATAAAGTTCAGTATAGTTTATAATAACGAACCCGAGGGAACAGTGTTCGTAATTAATTGCTCTGGCTCCCTAGAGAATAAAGCCCCTAAACCCTAAACCCTTTTGAAGCCCCAAGGGTTTTTAAACACCCTTTTTCAAAAAAAACACTCTTCAGAATAAAGCCCCTACAAAACTCGCCAGACGCCCTCGAGGGCATGCTGCCCAGCCGCGATGCGCAGGTCTAGGGCCGAGGCCTGTCGGAGCTCACGGCTAGGGCTTATAGGGGGTATGGGTTTAGGGTTTAGGGTTTAGGGTTCAGGGTTTAGGGTTTAGGGTGTATGGGTTTAGGGTTTAGGGTTTAGGGTTCAGGGTTTAGGGTTTAGGGGGTATGGGTTTAGGGTTTAAACATTTGGGTAGTTGTCAAAATTATGGCCCCTTTTTGGGTACCCTAAATATCAGGTGCCGTACTATAATAAGGACCCAAAAAGGGACCATAATTTTGAGAACCACCCATTTAAGGAGAGGTGTCAGGGCTTCATGGTTTAGGGATAAGTAGAGAAGTAGGATAGGGGTGAAATGAATGGAATAGGGCTCCTTTGAAGGTTCTACAATTAGGGTCCTCAAAGGGTTTGCAAAAAGGGATTTTATAGGGGTAACATAGGGACCTATAGCGTAGTGACAGTATATTGGGGCTAAACAAAAACTATAGCACTCTCAGGGCTGCAAGGGCTTTAGGGACTTCAGAGTTTGGGGTTTAATGGCTCGTTTGTAACTTTTAAGGATTTAACATGGAACCGTAAACCTCAAGGAATAGTATCGGCAATTGCACAGGCTTCCATATTTCTGCAGCATGGCCTGCCGTGGTTGCGACACGCGCCGCGCCCCTCTTGCGCGACGAGGGTGGTGCCTGAGCCAACGATGCGGGAGGCTCTGTATGTTTCCTTCGGCCTTATGTCGAAACTATCGCTGTGTTCATATTAACCTGCAAACTCTATGCCTCCAGCCACACTGTAGACATTACGAAAGCTTTATCTAGGGGTGGGGCCGCAGCACTGAAGTTTATTGGGTTCGCAAGTAACTTCTTATATCGAAAGGATACCCTCCCTATCCGCTTGGTTTGAAAATTGAGAAGGAGACTTGAAAATGTGAAGGGCGCAACAGTATAGCTACTGAGTGGCCCACGTTCGTATAAGGACCTTCGGCCATTCCATACTGATAAACCTCGATATACTTTGCAGGAATGGTATTGCTAACTACGTCAGCCTTCTATATGGGTGGTTCTCTAAAAGCAGGGTCTCTGTCAAGGGTCCTTTTACAAGGCTGCCGCCTTCTTCTTGGATTTGTTTGAAATATAGGTATTTCAACATTAGATAGGTGGGGGGGATGCGGTCTAGTTATGGGAATTTATATTATGAGGTCTCCGATTATTCCTCTTCGAATACATTTTGGGTAGATTAGTCGGGTTCTTCTTGTAGGCGACGGGCGGGGGTATAATTCTAGGAATCGTTTTAGGTTAGCGAATTCTAAGATATCTATCATGATGAGCAAAACAGTTCAAACTTGGAATCGATTTATATAGCGATGGGTCCATCAAAATTTCACAGCTCTCCTCGTCCTCGCTCTTCGCCTCCGCCTCCTCGTTGGCGCTGTCCGTCTCAATGCCGTTCTGGGCGACGAAGTAAGAATAGGTCCCGTATGGCATGATGACTAAACCATATCCACCATCGGCGAGGTGGTTTGCCTCAAACGCGCTAAGCGTAGACTTCAACCGCAAAGTCCAGCCGACGGTCATGTCCTTGATGGAGCACCCCATACTCACAGGGTCTGTGAAAGGGATGCGGTGGCATGCCGGCTGATACTTGGCAAGGATGGTCTTGAAAAGGGGCCCTCATCTTGAGAACTACCCACACGGTCATATCCGGAGGCCCCGAGCAGTACTCGTCTCCAGGGGACAAAAACGAGTTCGAGGAGGATACTCTAAACGTTACGTCACGAAGGGCTCTAGAGGGGGATATACTATACGTGTTACGACAAGGATTGCTATGAGGGCTACTCTTAGCGTTTTACGACTTTTCTCCGTAAGCTTCTGGTTTCGCCTCCCCGCAGCTCAGACGCCAAACCCCCAACTATCCCAGCCTAGAACCCTGAACCCTAGACGTTTAACCTTGAATCCTGGTTCCGAAGCCCAAACACTGAAGGCCTTAAGAAGGGTATGTTGTAGTATGTAAAGGGATGCTATTTAACTTCGTGTAGGTTCCTGAAAAAACTTATACGATAATCATATACCCCAAACCCACTATTCTAATCATAAAGGCCCTGTACTACAGCCTTACAGGAAGCCTGCCCACCAAACCCAAGCCCTAAAGCTCTAAACCCTGATGGATCCCTTCTACATCCCTCTAAGGAGCCCTTAAAGGACGCCTCTAGTCCTTCGGACCTCCACATGGGGGTTTCCGCAAACAGGGGACTTTGATATAGTACCCTAAATAGTAGGATCCTTATCAAAAGCACCCCAAAATAAGGTACACCCAATTTTCGAAAACTCCCACACGAGGCAAGCGGCCCGCCGGCCCCTTGGGCAAATCCCCTGAGCAGGTCCTGAACTTCCCGACGCTCCCTCTCGAGCTCCTGTGCTGGAGCTTCGGGTCCTTTTGGGTTCTGAGGGTTTAGGGTCCAAAGGTTTGGGTTCAGGGCATATGTTCCTCTAAGGGTTCTATATGGGTTCTGTAAGGCTTCCTATATGGGTTGGTTCTGAGGGTTTACGGTCTGGAGCTTGCGGTTGATTGCTTTGGGTCTTATGGGTTCCGAGGGTTTAGAGGTTGGGATTCAGGACGTAGTGTCCTGTAAGGGTTATTGCAAGGGTTCTTCTACGAGGGTTCCATCAGGGTTCTCCAAAGCTTCTATCAAGGTTTGTGAGCAGGCCTTAACCCAAGACCCTAAACTCTTACCCTCTACAAACCCTAAACCCTAAACCCTAAACCCTAAACTCTTACCCTCTACAAACCCTAAACCCTAAACTCTTACCCTCTACAAACCCTAAAAGCCTAGGATGGAAAGACCATCTCCAAGTCCCCTTTGAAGCCGATTCGACACGGAAGAGCAGCCTCCTGCTGACGGCGCAGCTTGGAAAGCTTTTCCTCGAGCTCCTCGAACGCGACTTGGCTGGGGATCTTGGGGATGTTGGGGCTCGTTTCGTTCGTTTGGGGTCACGGATATCGGGCTCAGGGTTTGGGGTTAGGATTGGATTTTGGGGTTTGGAGCAGGGTTCTGGTCTTACTAGATCGGAGTTTCATGTGACTTGAAGGCCTACATCTGTTAAGAAACACAGTCATAGTGATTTTGGAGTACTGAGTTTGTCACTGGGTTGAGGGGGTTGGGGGTGACTTCTTGGCAAGAAGCCAACTTCGGGTATCTTGCCGAGGAATGTGATTGGGTTTCTGTTCTCATTGTGGTACTCTAATCCAAATAAAATTCTGAACGGTAAACCAGGAAAAGAGTAAGTACTCCGGATAGCCGATAGCAAAGCTTATAACAGCAACGCCTTAAGCCGTCGTTTGGGGTGCCTTCGGTCAAGGACCATCAACCTGAATCCTAAACACCCCAACAATCAAACTTCAAGTTGCATCTAAGTATCCTAAATCCTAAACTCCAATGTGTTGCCTTACCGGACTCATGGCCTGGATCCCTGTCGAGGGCCTTGGGTTGAGTTACCATAATAGAGGAAGCTTGTTATTTGCTGTGCGTCCCCTTTGTGGCGACTTCTCCGAAATTCACAAGGAGTGGCGCACTCTGTTCAGACTACTAAACGTTACTAAACGCTCAGCTGCTTTTCAAATTTGAGGTGCGGTGCTTTCTAAATCACTGTCCCGGGCCTCAATCTTGCCTCCATTTTGGATTCCTCCCTGGACCCCTGGCCCTAACCCTTAAACCCTGAACCCTAAACCCCAAGACCCTAATTAAACCCTAAACTCCTGAGCCCTGGTTTAAACCCCTACTGTAAGCCCTTTCGGAAGATGAAAAGCGTTCTAATCTGAGTACTGGGATGCACATCCTAAGGACTGCTACGAAAGGTACTCTACTCTACTAATCCAAGTCGAAGACGTCCACAAATCACGCTGCTTTGTGCCTGCTTCTTGCGCAACTCCTCCACCTCTGCGGCAACAGTGACTCTACTCCCGTTAGTTAGGAGGTAAGCAATATTTGTAACCCCTGCAAGTACAACGAGCCCACAAGCCCACAAAAAAAAAAAAAAAAAAAAAAAACACGCACTGACCGGCTTTGGCTTTTCAGGAATGAAGCATCCTCAAACCCTAAACCCTAAATCCCAAAACAAATAACCTACTTGTCGGGTATCATGGGGAACCAAAGGTTAACCTTTATCATAGTATAAGGAGTATATGGGGATTATACTACCTCAAAAGGTTAAAGGTTACCTACTCTACTACTAGGATAAAGGAGCCAAGAACCCTAGGCCACCACAGCACCACAGCAGAAGGCTACGCAAGCAGGTGCTTACCCACAACCCTAAACCTAAACCCACGACCCGAAACCCCTGAACCCCAAAGCCCTAATCCCAAAACCCCTAAACCCTAAACCCGTACAGTAGAAGCCAGAAAGTTGGAACATCATTGTCCTCATGCCCTTAATCCTCGCACCAATCCTCCCAAAGCCATGTTCCAACTTTTTGGGGTTCGCTGTAAACTTTAAACCGTCAAACCCTCGGCCCTGAACAGTGACCACAGCCTGTCGAAGCATCCTCAAGGTTCGGGATGGCTCGGATTTTGGAGGAGTGGAGTCGGGTTTCTGTAAGTATATAGCCCCTAAACCCTATAAACCCTAAACCCTAAACCCTAGACGGGTTCTATGAAAGGGGCTTTCGGGGTTAAGTTTAAGCGTTGTGGGTTCAAGGTTTAGGTGTGGAGGGGGCCTCCGAGGTAGCTAGGGTTTGGGGGGTTGGGGCTCAGCGGCTGCTTTGGCACTCAAGTTAGGCTCAGGGTTTAGGGGTTTAGGGTTTAGGGTTAAGGGTTTAGGGTTAAGTTAGGCTTCAGAGATCTCAAGAGCTATCGGCTTAATGTCAGTTACTTCAGTTCAACCCGAAGAGCAAATTGTGTGTGTCTTTTTTTACATGCTACTGCGGCGAGCTATGGGGATTGGAAGGAGCCTGTCATGCTAATTCGGAAAGGCTTCAAGATTCTCCCCTGCTGCGCAACCTTCAACCCTAAACCCTTAAACCCTTAAACCCTAAACCGAAACCCTAAACCTAAACCCAAACCCTTAAACCCTTAAACCCTTAAACCCTAAACCCTAAACCCCTAAACCGCTGAACCTCCGGAGCCAAGCCACAGTTCCCAGAAAACCTCCCAACCACACCGCTCACGAAAGCTGAAAACAAGTCAGAGAAAGCTTCGGACTCCTTTCGGCTTTAGGGTTTTAGGGGTTTAGGGGTTTAGGGGGATTCCTTGTTATGCACGGGTGCTTGACATGCGGATTTGCTAGTCAAGGCCTGTAGTGCCACTAACACCGAAGCACCGAAGCACCTAACCTCTAAGGACTCCACCCGAACCCCTAAGAACTAATACCGCAATGCCTTCATGCCCCAATACACGAATACACCAAACCCCAGACCCTTATGCCCTAATACCTTAAACCCCAAAGCCTTGTACCCGAATACTCTACCCTACACCCTAAAGGCTGAACCCTGAACCCTAAACCCTAAACCCTGAACCCTGAATCCTGAACCCGAAACGCTAAACCCTAAACCCTGAACGCTGTAAGCCTTTCCGGTATCGCAAGGCTTTTCATGACTGTCCAGGAGCCTGTTGCTGCAACTCCTCCTCTGCCATGTCATCGCACTCCTTGCGGCGAGAAACGGACACCCCTAATAGGGGCTTAGGGCTTTAGGGCTTCAGGGTTTAGGGGTTTTTAGGTTGTGGGTTTAGGGCTTAGGGTTTAGGCTTGTCGAGTTTAGGGTTCAGGGCATCAGGATTTGGGGTAGCAGGGTTTAGGGTAATAGGGTTTAGGCTTGTAGGGGTTAGGGTTTAGGGCATCAGACTCAGGGAACTAGGGCCTAGGGCCCGGGAAGATGGAATGGGTCTGGGTGAAGATTATGATGTAAGGTTGATCCAGGTGGGAGTTTCCGAAAATTAGGGGACCCTTATTTTGGGGTCCTTATAATAAGGATCCTACTATTTGGGGTACTATGTTAGGGTCCCCTATTTTCGGAAACTCCCAGGTGGCCGCAAGGAATTCGAGCATCCTTCAAACCATTCTAGTACTGAATTTATGAAGTGCACCGCCTCTAGAAGCAGAAAGGCCGTTCTTCCGAAACATGGCCTCTTAGCACTCGGTTTCAGTGCGACCATGGTACTGAAGACTGTGCGTTGGCCCGAGCACTTTTTTCGATGGCCGCTCCACTGCACAAGCCAAGATTGCGCGATCCGGGGCTGAAACTTTGGCACACATGGGTGGTTGTCAAAATTATGGTCCCTTTTTGGGTCCCTAATATAGTACGGCACCTATTATTTAGGGTACCCAAAAAGGGACCCTAATTTTGACAACCACCCACATGGTAAGGGCTGACTTTCTCGCAGCACCAAAGCCGTCAACCGCTCACTGTTCCGAGATTCTTGACAGCTTACAGTGCGCAGGATGAGTTGCCACATGTGAAAACCATATCCTGAGCCAGAAACTAGAAACCCTGAACCCTCACCCCAACTATTCCGACGTAAACCATGGTTCTGAGGCTTTTGGGTATTCGGCATAAAGGGCTTACCATCACTTGTAGGGCTTGAGATTTACCCTACATTTCGGCAACCGGCCCAAGCATTGGGACTCAGAAGCACATCGCGTCGTTCGAGCCCCGAAGCGCCGGCTGTAGCATGCCGTCGGGGACCTCGGGTGAAGACTTCACACGGATACTGCGTGCAATCCCTACACAACAACACAACACTTTGCCCCAAAACCGTATTTTACATGGTTGCTACATCCCCTGTGTTTCCCACCCGGACGGCGGTAGCCGACAAGATTGCGCTCCCAAGCACTCATAGATATTCGTTCTCCTGTCTCGCCAGCCTCACTCGCCAAGTCACCTGCACTTTGGCTTTGTTGATCTGTGCCTTGCAGAAGCACAACACATCAAGTCGCAGGAGTTCCACCAACTGGAGGGTGTCAGAATGAACTCGCCGCTCCTCTCTTGGACTTGTGATTTTTCTTGTTGCAAGCAAAAACCAGAAATTAGCAACCCTAAACCCTAAACCCTTAAACCCCTAAAGCACTAAACCTTGTACCCTAAACCCTAAACCCCTAAACCACTAAACCCTAATCACTGTAAGCCTAAACCCTAACCACCCTAACGCCGGAAATGTCTGACCAAGAAGCGTAGGCGTAGACATCATCACGCCGAGCTTCGCCTTGGATTTCTGGGGTTGCTGGGTTTAATAATACGGGCCTTAATAAGTAGGGTTCTGAACTTTACGAGGTTCTCTAATCAAGGGTTCCATAAGGGATCTATAATAGGATTCTATAATACAGGGGCCTTTAATGATTAGAATAGGGTTTTGGGAGGTATATTATACTACAACTGTACTAAGGAGCCCCCCAAATAGTGTAGGTAATTGTTCAGGCTCCTACGCTAGATACCTACCAATGCTATACTTAGGGTTGGGGGGTATATTTTTAAAACCCAACGGAAGAAAAGTTGAAACTTTCAGAATCGACTACCTTGTAAGAACCCCAAAAGTTGAAAAGTTGAGTTTACGGCCAGTAAGTACTATGACTATAAGGAGGAACCCTGGCTGGCTTACCGGTTGCTCCGACTTGGATGAAGGCTCTCGGGTTTACTGCTTCTGGATTTTGTGATTAAGGATTTCGGGTCACACGGCTGAGGGTTTAGGGTTTAGGCTTTAGGGGGTCAAGCCGCTGAAAGTGTTCTGAAGTAGAACTTTGGGTTTAGCTTGACTCTTGCGGTTTGCCGTTAGGTGTAGGGTTTGCAGCTTCTCGAATATACAAACATACACACCCTGCCAGCAACATCCGAATCGGGCCACACGTCGGAGTGCGCCATGTCTCAGGCTAGGGGGGTCAGAAAAAGAAAGACATTTGCTCTCAAGACCTCTACACAAGGTTCACCTAAGTTTAATGGCCCACCGGCCAAAAAAGGCTTGTCAAGGTGATGCGGGATTCCGGGTGCAGAATTTGGGGGTTTGATCCTTCGGGTATCCGGTCTCAGATCTCATGCTCTAAGTCTCTAAGTATGTACATGGGTATAAGCGGCTTAGCCCTGCTATAGACCCCAACAAATGGGTCCTTCTTTGAAGGACCACGGGCTTAGCTAGGGAGCACCTGACGGGCGGGCAGTTAGTTACACTCTTACAAGCGAGGGTTTACACATTTGAGGGTCGAGGTTCAATTCTTTATAGAAACAGTCTGAGAGGGTTTGATAAATTGTTTATCCCTAAACCCTAAACCCTAAACCCTTAACCCTAAACCCTAATTCGATATATCTGGATTCTACCACAGAAGTTCCGGCTTATGGCTTCGGGCCAGGGGCCCATCTGTCCCTGACAGAAGCACACAGCATCAATTCCCTGGGAGTTCGCAACACTTGGGGGGGGGGTTTAGGGTTTAGGGTTTGGTCTCTGCATTTTTATTGCTTCGGATTCCTGGCACAAAAACAAATGCGAACCAGCCTACACCACCTTCTCCCACCATCAGAATGCTTCAGCGGCCCCAAGCCACGATTCTGCACTTTTATGTCCTCCAATAGATTTCGTTTTACGCATCGCAGGCGGTCGCGACACAAATATCTGCCCAAAACCTTTCCCGCCCCCCCTCCACCCCCGCGGCCCGGGAGCTAAGGTTTCGCTGCCTCACGGCATGGCAAACTCCAGAAGGGCAGCCCTGAAGTGGGTGGTTGTCAAAATTATGGTCCCTTTTAGGGTCCCTATTATAATACAGCACCTATTATTCATGGTACCCAAAAAGGGACCCTAATTTTGACAACCACCCAAGTGGGAGATGAGAGTTTAGGCGATGAGTCCAGCGGGCATACACAGGCTCAGGAGCCTGCTGTGTGGCGGAAGAGAGAATGCCAATATTAGTCGGAGTCAACATGGTACCCAGAGAGCCCAATACCCCTTAATTAAGCAATATACCTTAAATTATATGGTGCTTCATATTATGATTTAAGCTATATTCCTTAATTAAGGGGTATTGGGCTCTCTGGGTAAGTCTTGTAGTACTCATGGTCATGTCCATCTTGGGGATGAAGCTGGTCTGGAGCAGACAAAGCTAGCCCACCGTCGCTCTGGACGACCAATAACGAGGACGACGATGGTAGTCTTTCTGTAGGGGCTGGGTTTTTGTAAAGGAGTTTAATTTTTGTTACCATGATAGGGACCCATAGTGAATATTATGGTTTCTGTATTATTATGGTAACTTGAATTAAATTCCTTAACAAGAACCCAGGGGGTCCATGAAGCTTCTGTACCAATCTCGGGGGTACTGTTTCACAGAAGATGCAAGCCTTGCTGAACCGACCACGAACCTGGAAAACACACGCTTCAAGCACCCGAGAAGACCGCCGCATGGCCTTGGGGAGATTGGATCGGAGTGGGTCGCAAATCCTGCGCCACAAACCATGTGTGTGTATATATATATATATACATATATATATATATAATGTGTATATAAAAAGTAAATGTACATGCATAACCATGCATACAGCATGTACTGCACTGAATGTATGTATGTATCTGCACCTTGATTATGGCTGCGGAGTCGAAAGCCTGACCTTCAAAGAAAAGGTAGGTTTGTCGGTCTCGAGGTAAAACATATTCCAACTCCAACAGCACGTCCGACGCCTATGCCGGCATTTTCCTCGGTTCTGTCGTGGTCTAGCATCCGGCCTCAAGACTCCAGCGCAATGTGGCGCAGGTCATACCGGGATTCGCGGTCCCAGCACAGGAACCTCAGAAACAAATGCAAACCCCGGATCTTGAAAAGCCTTGGCGATAGGGATTAAGCCACAGAACCCAAACCCTCTAGGATTCATTCACAACAGGAGGTTGAACAGCCTCTGAACCTCTACACCCTCTGTCAAAACCCATGCTGCGATGCCACTGAAGTTAGGATTTGAGGTTTAGGGCTTTGGCTTTAGGCTTCAGGGTTTAGGGATTAGGGTTTAGGGTTCAGGGGTTCAGGGGTGTAGGGCGGCCAACAGGAAATGAAGCCACACACTTCTGCGCAGCCTCCGAAAACCAGAAACTGATAAATTTCTGCGCAGCTGACAGACGCGAACCGATGATTGTGCTGTTTGGAAGCTACCGGATACACTGATACCACGCACACATGCAGCCTGCAATCCCTCACTTGCAAGTTTCCGAAGATCGGGGACCCTAATATAGTTCCCTATATGTAGGATATAGAAGCCTAATACTGGAGCTATTTTTTTAGAATACGGGGGTTCTTTCAAAGGGTTCTACAAGGGATCTAGAATAGGGTTCTATGCTATTGAGGGGCCTTAGATAATAATTAGAATAGGGTTTTGGGGCCCATTATACTACAATTATACTAAGGAGCCCCCAAACTAGTATAGGTAATTTGAATGTTAAGGCTCCTATATTAGATGACTACCAATGCTATACTTAGGGTTCCTTATTATAGGTATACTATACAAGGGCCAAAACCACCAGTTTAATCGTTAAGGCCCCGAAATTACATCCTCTGCACCAAACTGCGAAAAGCCGGCCTCTGAACCCCAAACCTTACCCAAAGGCTCTAAGGACTTATATTTTAAGGCTTTCCGGCCTAAAGACCATATTATTTATGGCTAAGGCTTTTGGGCCATTTTGAGCCTGAGGGTAAGGGATGATAAGTCTGCACCGAGTCATTCCCAACAAAGCACATGGCAAGGCTTCAAACTCCAAAGGCTGCAGTTCCTGACAAGCACCTGATATAGGCGGGCCTTAGCATTTTTTTAATGAGAATAGGGTTTCGGGGTATACTGCAGGAAAAGTTGAAAAATAAGGAACCCCCAGGAATAACACTGAAAATAATTCAGGGCCCCACTTTAAAGCCACATCTTTCATCGCTGAGGTGCCCCAGGCGTGCATAGCGGGGCAAGTGGCGACCAGGGCGGCTTGTGGTAAGGAGGCCCTCCTCAGTTTTGCTTTCAAGCTTCAAAAAACAGAATGGGGATTTCGTTTAAGGTTTCGGGGGCTGGCATTTTTCTGGTATATGACAGTATGCTCCTACACATTTTTGCAAGCATTCATACCTCTGCTGCAGTTGACGGCTTCGGGTGTGCAAGCTTGCTGAAAGCCCTGTCAATCTCAACCCAACCCGAAAGCCCACACCTTCCTTCCTCACCCCCCACACTCCACACCCCTAAACTCTAAACCCCTGAACCCTAAACCAAAAATACGAAACCCCTCCCTCTGCGGCATAGCGTCGAAAACTCGATGCTCGCCGAAAGCCTCCCCAAGGGATCCTATGTACTCATATGGGAGATACTTACCCAAACCATGATAATGATTCTCGGGTGCCTTTGTGTTCTTACCATCTCGGTTGTGCGGCCAGATACTGGTCTTACGGTCCAGATACTGGTCTTACGGTTATTCTTCAACTTCTTATTATTACTACTCCTACTTTAGCATTGTTAATTGACTATCACTACATTACTGTTCTAATGTTTTCTTATTACTATTGGCACTATTGTGACTACTATTGAGTATAAATATGATTCCTACTGTTAAGATTCGTACTGTTTTCGTTCGGATAACAATTACCTAAACCCTAAAACCTAAACCGTGGTTACTACGATTGGGTTGCGAAGCACATGCCAGAACCCAGTTGCTTGGGAGAGAAAGCCATGGGCGGCCCAGACCAAACACAGGACAAGGCCAATGCTAAATCCTGACCGAAAGCTCCAAGCCTAACAGGGGTTCCTTAAAAGGGATCCATAAGGGTTCTAAGAGGGTTTAGGGTTTAGTGCTTAGGGGTTTAGGGGTTCAGGGTCTATACCAAATACATTCATGCTGTGAGTGGTCGTGTCGGCAACGTCATTTCGTACCCTGAATGGCATCGTGCTGCACATTTCTCTAAGTTCTCATACCCGTACCCTCGCTGATAAACCTCTACCTTGCAGTACTTGCGCCGACTCCAAGCCCAACATGGTCCCTCGTGGCGTTCTGTCTTTAAGAAGTTGTAGCCTGAGCCCCAATCCCACGGTGCTCGCCCAGCCGTTATCCCTACAGCCCACCCTAAACCCTAAGCCCCAAGCCCTCAAGCTACTACAAGCCCTGGAACCCTACCCGAAACCCGAAGCCCTGAAGCCAGCGCCCTAACACACAAACCTGGCCTCAACTTGGATCGTCCCCCCGCCAAGATGGCAAATGGAGACCTGACAATTGCCACGTCGTTTGGCGGAACAAGTACCACTACTAACATTGCTTCTATTCTTTAGTTAGAGTTTTCATTGCTGTTCCTATTTGTAAGTGCTTAATTGTTGTTACTACTGCTTCGATAGCTTCACACCACAGCCTGCTAGCCCAGGTGATTCCTTCCGAGAAAGTATGATGAGCTGGGGATTCCGATGCCATGCACTAGTCTTTGGTTAGCAACTACGAAGACTGCTAAAGCAGCTAAGAAACGAAGGCGAGGACACAAAGAAACAACATAAATAAACCACTGTTGACGTCCGAGTTCTTCACTACATATTCTCAGCATTAACCCGAGATACAGATAATGGGCTTTGAAGTAACCAGGGGGAAAAAGTATAGACGTCTATTCCATAATGGTTCCCTTTAAGTAACAGGTCCAAAAACGTCTTAAGGTTTAGGGTTTAGGGTTTAGGGTTCTAGGATAGTGGCCACAGCCCAGATTCAAGCTTCAAAAGAACACGAAACCCACAGACTTTTGCCCTACGAGGCTTCGGTTTAGGGTTTAGGGTTTAGGGTTTAGGGGTTAGGGGTTTGGGGTTTAGGGCTTTAGGGCTTTAGGGCTTTAAGGGTTAGGGGTTAGGGTTTAGGGTTTAGGGTTTAGGGGCTGAGGGGTTTAGGGGTTTAGGGGTTTCGGGGTTAGGGTTCAGGGTTTAGGGTTTAGGGGTTTAGGGGTTTAGGGGATTAGGGGTTCAGGGGTTTAAGGGTTTAGGGGTTTAGGGGTTTGGGGTTTAGGGTTTAGGGGTTAGGGTATAGGGTGAAACTGTTCAAAATCCAACAGGGCCACAGACCGAGCTGGCCGAAATCAGAATTTCATCCGTGGCAAACCTGATTAAGAAAACGGTAACCTGGTCCTACAACACCAAACCATTAGGATGCATATAAAGTAAGCAGGAACCCTAAACTCTCAACTCAAAACCCTAAACCCTAATGATTAAACCCCAAACCTTGAATAAAGACCCGATGCTTCTTAACCAGGTTCCTACATTACACCGTAACTGTCATTCGATTCCCTTGCATGCAATTTCTTCCACGTGGCGCAACCCCATTGGTTGAGAGGCCAAGCGCCAAAAGGGCACCTTCGGCTTCTGTCTCGACATCAATGCGTATCTGTGTATCATCTTGGTGTGAAAAAACAAGAAATGCGATGTAAGATGATATGATATACTCGGTTCCTCAGTAACCCCTTACTCATCAGGGTACCCTTTTCCTATGGGCAGAAGGATACTTTCAGGAACCTAGCATAGCATGATATGCGAACATACAAAGTGCGTTTTTTGGGTTTCGGAAGATAGGGGGCCCTAATATCGTACCCTACATAGTAGGATCCTTATAAAGACCCCAAAATAAGGTACCGGTACCCCTAATTTTGGGAAACTCTCGTGGAGGTGTCGCACTTGGAAACTCTCATGGAGGTGTCGCACTTGAAGTCTTTGGAGCCGGGTCGAGAGCGAAGCTAACAAGAGGAGGTCCGAAGCCCTGGTCTCAGCCAAACGCTTCCAAAGGCTTTGGGGTTTGGGGCTTGGGGGTTTAGGGTTTAGGGCTTAGGGGTTCAGGGTTCGGGGCTTAGGGGTTGATAGGGTTTAGGGTTGAAGGCTTGGGGTTTGGGGTCTGAGGTCTATGGGAAAGCAGGCCATCGACTAACTCAACTTCTGACTCGGGAGGCGTTGGTCTTGTGGCTGATGTTTGCCGACCCACCATCCCCCATTCAACCTAAACTCAATAAAAACTCAAGACCAAGCGTTAACAGAAAGGCGCAGCATTTCCGAGGCTGGAGACTGTAACAGTAGTGTCGGTACAACAACCGGACAGCTCATGGCAATCTTGCCTACGCCATCCAGGCCCGCTATTTAGACCCCAACCTTGTCAGATCTGACCCGAAGCTTCCAACTTGATAAGTATCCTAAGGGAACTGAAGATCAACCTTCGAGGCTATCTAGGGGTTATCTACATAAAGGTTACCCTAAACCCTAAACCCTAAACCCTATACCCTAAACCCTAAACCCTAAACCCTATACCCTAAACCCTAAACCCTAAACCCTACCTGCTCTACTAGAGTACTACGAAGACTTCGTCTTGGGCACATGTGGAGAGCGAGGTCCGTGCCGAACATGGCGCCGCGGACCCAAACCTCTTCTGGTTTAGGGTTTAGGGTCTTGGGGCTTTAGGCTTTAGGGTTTAGGGTTTAGGGTCTTGGGGCTTTCAGGGATTTGGCGCTTGGGGCTTAGGGTTGCGCGGCTTCGGGCTTGGGGTTGCGCGGAGTTTAGGGTTTCGAGTTTAGGGCTTAGGGTTTGCTTCCGGGTTTAGGGTTTAGGGTCTTCGGGTGTCTTCGAGCTCTAGGGGTTTAGAGTTTAGGGGCCACAGACCGAAACTTGTTGCAACCTTCTGAACATGAAAGCACAGAGGGAGCTGTCTGAAAGTTTCCTGCTTCTGAGTTGGCCTCTTTGGGGTTCTTCGTGGTTAAGGCTCAGGTTTCAGCTGTACAGTTTACAAGCTTGAAGCTTTCTGACTTGCGCGCTGCGTGCATGCGGTCTGGCAGGCTTATATCAGTTCTTGTTGCCTGCCAGCCGTTTGCAAAGTCCGGGGTTCAAGAGATCCCTCAACCCTAAAACCCCTAAACCGTGACATCCTCCGAGAACGTCCAAATCCTAAAGCTCCAAACCCTGCAAGGCCTAAAACCCAAAAACAACTGAAACTGAAAGGGACTCTTGTGCCCGGATTCTTGAGCTTTGGGATTCAAGGTTTAAGGCGACTGCCATCCAATCTTCCTCAGATGCATTCGCGAGGCAACTCGGACATTGTCCAAGCTGCAAATTGAAAATCTCAAGCCGACGAACCTCGACCGGCCTTCAAACTCAACCTTCGGATCTTCAATCCGGCTGCTCGGTTTGGGGTTCCGCGTTGAACCGAAATCCCAACAACAAGTCCCAGCGGCGACATCGCAGGCATGCCGCCAGTTCCCTCGCTTCAAAATGGCGACAGTCACCGCATCACAGCTGCCTGCCGCCATGCCTTCAAGACAGTTAGGAGTCTAAGTTGGCCCTTGAAGCCTCTGAAAAAGAATCGCAAACAAGATCCTGATAAGGGAGAACCCAAGACATCCCACATGCCGTCGCCTAACCCCCAAAGTACATAATATAGGGGCCTATTAAATAATTACCTATACTATCTTGGAGGTTCCTTATCATAAGTATCCTATAATGGGCCCCAAAACCCGATTGAAATCATTAAGGCTGCTATATTTATTCAGTTTGCAAAAGCAGCTGCCTAAAGCAACAAACCTCATCGTCCATGCCGGATGTACATTCCTCTGCAGACTTTCTTGCTTCCCTTCGATTTGGGATCCGAGAACCTGCTGGATCGCAGCCTACTACCCTGTGAGGTTCGGATTCACAGGAGTTATTATCGGAGCATTATGAATTGGAAAACGGTTTTGGGGTACACTAGAACTTGCATTTGTGTATGATGGACCTTGTCACCTATGATTCAGGCCTCGCATATTGTAGGGTTTAAGGCTTACCGAATCTGTGGCAAGTGGGCTTACCAAAACCGAAACCCTAAAACCCTAAAACCCCAAACCCGGAACCCTAAAACCCCAAACCCGAAGCCCTAAAACCCCACAGCCCCAAACCCCTGAACCCTCGTGCCAAGTGGCCCTGCCAAGGCTTCAAGTTTGAGCTCAGCGCCACGTGGACACCGCCAGTTGGCCCCGGGATGCGCAGCTGAAAGCGGAGAGTAAAGGGCTGCTCCAAGTCAACAACGTCCTGTCACTAAGGGCATGAGACGGGCTTGGGGTTTAGGGTTTAAGGGTTTAGGGTTTAGGGGTCTACGGTTAAGGGCTTAGAGTTTGAGGTTTAGGGTTTAAAGTCCTGTCGGGGTTTCTGTTAAGGGTGTTCTAAGGGCTTCGTGAAGGGTATTATAAAACTCCTGTAAGTGTGCTATGTAAAGTTCCTTCAATGTCAATGGAACAAGCTTCTTAAATACTACGGTTTGGTGCTTAAGGTTCATTAAACTCCTAAACCCTAAACCATGCACCCCGGACCGTAAACCAGAAACCCTAAACCAAAAAACCCTAAAGCCAAACCGGCCAAACCCCTTAAACTCTAAACCGTGAACCCTAAATCCCTAAGTCCTGTACCCGGACCTTCAAGCCCTCCCCGCCCTTAAACCCTAAACCCTACTTCCTAAACCCTAAACCCTAAGCCCTCTGTCCAGAGACCAGAGATTGCAACGCCCGTGGAAGGCAAGGACCTGCACGGCCTCGTTATCCTGAAGGGCTTTAAGGTGTAGGGTTTAGCGTGTAGGGTTTAGCGTGTAGGGTTGAGGGTGTAGGGTGCAGGGTGTAGGGTTTATGATGTAGGACTTAGGGTTTAGGGCGAGTGTTGGGCTTAGGTTTTGTACGAACCCCTGTCGACGTATACGGGGCTTTTGAAAGACTTCAGAAGGCTTTCTGGTGACGTGGAAGAATGTGATACGGGGTGTTCGTAAAGCTACGCAATTTACTTTGCTTTGAAATCCTCGCCCACTGAGAAGTGACGGTATTGCCTGTTTGGGGGGCTCCGGCTGTTCCAGTCGCTTGATTGCTGTGGCGGCCTCGGCTGGGATGACACACCAACGGTGTTCGCAGCGTCCTCATCCTTAAACCTTGCGCGAACCCTATGTAAACCCTACGCCCGAAGAGCTACTTCTACGCATGTTCACAATCTATCAACCCCCAAAATCAGCAGACGGTATTACTTGGAGCTTTACTATGGCCCGTTTTCGGCGCATCAAGACAAAAAACACTTCCAAAAATCCTTCGGGGTTGTGTGATATGTACAACATTACAGCTCATTCCACAATAATTCCGATCCTAAAACCTTGCACCCGGTGAGCACTGCTCTCGAAAATCAAGGAAACTCAGAGTCCTCGCAATCCCACTCCAGCGCGAGGGGATGAGCCTGAGCATTGTCTGCGTTTCGGTTCTTGGGGTTTTACGATTTTGCGCCTTTCGAACCGTAGGCTGTTAAGACGAAAGCATTCGGGCTGTACGGTTTTAAGCAATGCTTCCAGTGTTTAAGGTTAACCGAAATGCCTACACAGCACCTTAACGCCGTGAAGCCCTAACATCCGAAACCCAAGTCCTTTCTATCAAAACTCATCAAGTGCGGCCGCGAAGGACGCTTCCGAAACCTCGATCTCGACGGAGTCCGAAAACCTCGGCGTTGCATCGGCGGCTTAGGGTTCAGGGCTTGCAGTCTGGGGTTTAGAGTTCAGGGCCTATCTGTCTGTATGGGTTTGGGGTTTGGGGCTTCAGGTTTCGGCATTAAGGTTTGGTTTCTTTTGGATTTGGGGTTTAGGGCTTCGGGTCTGGGCTTTGAACGTTTGGTTTTCATGTTACCGAGCTTTCGAGAAGTTTAGTGGGAGAACGGGTCTAAGGGCTCAGGTTGCAAAGGGGTTTAAGCTCTTAAAAACGCCCAAATCAACGGTTGCACTACTAACTGTTTTCATAAAGAATAGCATCAACGAGAACGGTGAACGGGAACCATGACAGCATCAGGTGGAAACATGGTAAGACTGATGGTAATGCTGCAGCTGTTGGCAGTGGCAAACCCATGAGTAAACATTTTGATGACCACATATGAAGTGGTATTGTACAAAAACAAAACCACGGAGTAGACTGGTATACATGAAGCAGTCATGGCAGCTTGAATGCTATTCCGTGCAAATACATACACATACATGTACATATCTATATATCTATATGTATATACACCAGTAGTTCCGCTCCTTTTTCGGACCAGGTTTTGGCTTTGCACATGGTGTCGCGCCCAAAGCCTTAGCTTCGAGAGGTTTGAAGGTCTGGTCTTTCACTGTTTTGGGTGTCTAAAAATCCGCGAGTTGATTAGGCTTTTGGGGACTCTGTTTCTGGGGAGTGCAATTTCAAGTAGTTGACAAGGGTGGTGGGCGGTGTTAACTCAGGAGTTGGGCACAGGTCGCGTGTCGCCGATTGAAAGGTCGAAGCACCGGGGCCCGAACCGTGATAATTAAGGACAATGATCTAATCCGTTCTGAGGTGAAAGCCCTTTGCCCGAACCGTGGTTAACATCCATGCGCTACGTACTCCGTTTTGAGGTCGGAGCATCCACGTCCGAACCATGATAACGTCCATGACCTAATTCCTTATTTAAGTCTGCGCATCCATACCGGAACCGTGATCACGTCCATGGTCCAGTCCGTTTTGAGGTCAGAGCATCCGTGCCCGAACCATGATAACGTTCATGGTCTAGAGGTCAGAGCATCCATGCCCGAATCGTGATAACGTCCATGGTCCGATCCGTTCTGAGGTCAGAGCATCCGCGCCCGAAGCGTATTAACGTACAGCATCCGACGGTTTGCCGATCTGTGCAGAGGCTGGCAATCCAAGTGACTTGCACCTTTTTCCGGCGCAGTTGATCCTGGCAAAATCACAAAGGATCAAGACACAACATTCAAACCAAGGTGAGTGGTCAATGGACGCACCGGGCGAAGTTTATTCTGGCGGTGGCGCCTGCGCCGCTCNAAATCACAAAGGATCAAGACACAACATTCAAACCAAGGTGAGTGGTCAATGGACGCACCGGGCGAAGTTTATTCTGGCGGTGGCGCCTGCGCCGCTCTGCTTCCGGCCTGGCACAGCAACCCAAAACCAGAATCCCGAAATATGTTTGTCAGGGGTGCTTGTCGACGGGCGGCTCAAAGGTCTCAAAGTTGTGGAACATCGCCTGAGGGCTTTAGGATTTCGGGTTGGGGTTTGGGGTTTAGGCCTCTTTGTAGATCCTGTGACGGGCAAACCCTAAACAACGGAGAGAAAAACCTACAGTTAACACCCCTCTACCATCAGAGATCAACGGAAGACAGGGTCAAAGAAAAAGATGGATATTGCATAGGGCCACAAAAAGATAGCAACTTTTGTACACATGTATGTATGTGTATATGCATGTATGCATGCATGGATGCTAGTGTATGTATGTATGTATGTATGTACCATAATATTCACATAATATGCTATGGTGTATGTTACGTTGTTGTATCGAGCGAGAGATCCTCAGCCCCTACAGCCCCAAGGCGTAAACCCCGAAACCGTTAAACCATCTGATACCCTAATGGCGTTGGTTCTTTAGTTAAAGTGCTGTCCTCACCAAAAGCCCTCAGAGATACGTGTACACCCAAAAAGTTGAGCTAGGTCCAAAGTTTAAGGTCTAGCCCTATACCCTGAACCTCTAAACCGGGCCTAGGGTTCAGGGTTAGGGCTGGGCATTTAGATCCCAACAACAAAGCCTCGAACATTGGCCCTTGGCGATGTTGCTCCTCATAGTTCTTATAATACCACGTTCCCCCCGCATCCGCTTTATAATGCCGGTACCCTTTCTCCTACTATATTACGGCCTTAATACGTAGACCCGAAAACAGAAAGGGCCAAAGGTGGGGGCAGGACTGTAGCAAAGCCCCTTTCGGTCGGGTCTGCCAAGCTTGACGACACAACAAACTAACTAATGATGGAGCCTGGCCTTACTCCAAATCGCGAACTTCGGGGAACAAACTGCCGGCGATGAGAACGAGTAGTGAGTAGTAGTAGTAGTAGTAGTAGTAGTAGTAGTAGTAGTAGTAGTAGTCACCGCCGGTGCTGCTCAGCCCACAGCATTGCGATATGCCGTCAGCTATGTTGGAGTCCAGGAAATTCTCTCTCTCTCTCTCTCTCGCTCTCTCTCCGCATCTGCAGATGTATGCATGCAAAATTTCTCGTGGATTCCTGTGGTCTGCAGCCCATGGCGACGAGACGCGTGCGCACGTTGACATGGCTCGCTACCGTAAACCTTTCCTCCACCCCCCCCCTCACCGGGAAGCCTCCCTGNCCCCCCCCCCCCCTCAGCAATACGTAGAATCAGGGAAATTATTCCGCGGAAATTATTCCAGAACTCAGAGGGCCCCCGCAATAATTAAACAAGGAACCCCGCATAAATGCCCCTACATTTAGGAACCCAACTTCCAACACTATATGCTGTGTGGTCTCTAATTTTGGCTCCTTCTTTGGGACCTGAAGGAGTAATATAGGATCCTGAAAATGAGAATAGCTTTTGTGGGCTACGCTTGGGTATACCAGGGTAGAGCTAATATTACGGAATCCTATGAAATGGTATTGGTAACTGGTAGGCTTTTATATTACGTAGACTACGGAAACCATGCCAAATTTCAAGAGACCCCCGCATATGAGCCCCATGCTTGGAACTTCTTTGATTCCCTAACGAAGGGACCTGCCGAAACACTTGTAAGGACCCCAAGACGATGTACCCTCAATTTCTCGCAAACTCCAGCTCTAAACCGCAAGCCTAACACCCTGAAACCCAGACGATCAACCCCTAAACCCTAAACCCCAAATCCCTGAACCCTAAACCCTTAATCACCCTAATCCCTAAACCCCCAAGCCCTAAGCTGCAGCTCTGGACAGAGGGCGCGCTGAACGACTGAGGGATTCGAGTCGCAGTGGCTGATGCACAAGATGGCATCCTCCCAGGCTCCAGAGGGACAAAACAAGACACATTAATGGGTATAACAGAAACTCTATAAGCTTTTTCTTTAAGAGTCAAGCAATGGCATATAGGTCTTACTTGAGCTGTTTGAAGGGTGTTGGGTACGATGATTTGAAGAAGATATCTTGACTATATGGGCCTTTTTCGTCTTGGGTTTGGCCGCTGTGGACTTCTAGGACAGGTCCCTTGTGGGACCCGAGCCCCTGTAGCGCTCAGAGGCAGCTCTTCTTCTTTTGAAGACTTCTGGCTCTGTGGTTTACCTGGGCCCTGTAAAACCTTCCTTTTTAAGGTTCCCTAAAATGACTTCCTTATATAAGTCCTTATAAAGGTAGGTTTTTTGTGGTTAAGGTAAGGTCTACAGTAAGTATGGCATTTGCAAGAAGCTGCTTCTTAGAGCCCTGGACCCGTAATCCAAAACCCTTATCCCTTAACCGTAGACCCTTACCATGCAGGATTTCTGCATGGGAGTGGCATAAGCTCAGCATGTTTCATATGATCTCATATGATCTCACTAGCATCGGAACCCGCAATGTAGAGGCCTTCATACTGAGAAAAAGGTTCAATCAAAGAGTTCTATAATACGTTTTTTAGCGTTTCTGTGAGGGATGTTTTAGTTTTAGCGGTTTGGTAGAGTACAGGGACCTTCATGATCAAATCTGGCTTGGGCGCTGAAAGCGTATAGTGCACTACACCCCAAATAGGAAACTTAAGGAATGGTATTGGTAAGTATTCGGGCCTCAATGCTCGTTTTAAGTTATGCTGCGCGGCCTATATGCCGAAATTGGTTGTTCTATAGGACCACGGTTTCTTAATCAGATTCCTGCATTACCTTCTCTTCCTAAATCCTAAACCTTTTGGAGAACTTATAGATCCCTGACAGGAGCCCTCAAGGAACAGGTTCCTACATTAGTCTGAATCGGGCCCCTAAGAGGCCAGTATAATCCCGAAACTTACCGCCCACGCCCTAGAGCAAACCCTGTTTCGAAAGACAGCGCTACAACTGTGTTCCGAGAACCCGAAAACCCATGAACACCTGGCCGCGAGAACCTTAAAGCAGTAGGAAGCCCTTATTGGAGGTTCATGGGTAGTTGGAAATGAGGTTATATGTCCCCTAATATGGGTTATCATTACAGCTACCACACTCATGAGCCCACTTATAACTACTCATGAACCTCCAAGTCAACCCTAAACTTCAAAAACCCTCAGCCCCAACCCCTAACCACCTAAAGGGACCACTCACCCTCCTTGGTGTCGATGAGTTCCTGCTTCGACAACCTATCGAAGGCCACGCTCAAGATTCAAGATCCAGGAATCCAAAACGAGGAATTGGGTTTTAAGGTACTATAGGCGCCTTAATACCTGGAATGGAATTTTGGAGCACAGTATCCTTTGCTTCCTCTTGGTGCACGTCCGCACTGGAAGGTTCATTGAAAATCAAATCTGTGAAGCAAGTGGCGGTGACTGAGCTGGGGGGCTTAAGATTACGGGTTTAGGGTTGAGGGTTACGTTTCGTGTTCAGGGCTACCACTACCACCACTTCCACTGCCACTGCCACTGCCACTGCGACTACGACCCCGACCGCGACCACGACCACGACTACTACTGCTACTACGACTACTACTACTACTACGACTCCTACTACTACTACTACTACTACTACCACGACCACTACCACTACTACTACTACTACTACTACTACTACTACTACTACTACTACTACTACTACTCCTGCTGCTGCTGCTGCTACTACTGCTACTGCTGCTACTACTACTACTACTACTATAACTACTATAACCACTATAACTACTATAACTACTACTACTACTACTACTACTACTAGTACCACCACTCCGACTACAGTAAACATGCTGTATAAGAACCCACTGTTTAAGAACCTGAGCCCCTACCCCCGGCAGGATTCGCAAAATCCAGGTTGCTTCAAAATTAAGAACCTTAGGGTACCCTAGTTTTGGGGGTCAGGTTCTTATTTTTTGGGTTCGTGTCCCCACCAAGGAAAGATAGAATCGAAAACTAAACAAAAGGACATATGTGCCCGGAGAGCGGATGTCGATCAAGTCCAACTTAGCCGTGTGAGAAAGCTCTTGCCCTCATAACTTTCCTCGCGAAAGCTCGCGGGCTCAATCCCTGGGGATGTCATTTGGGTCTTCTCCCCACCCGGAACCGAGATTTTTTGGGGCACCGCTTTCCCAGGAGGCTGGGAACCCGAAATCGTTCGAGACGACATGACCGAAAACAGGAGACGACACGACACGACAGGACAGGACAGGACAGGAGACGACATGACACGAGACGACATGACACGACAGGACATGACAGGAGACGAAATGACAGGACATGATTGGAGAGGACATGACACGAGACGACATGACAGGACATGACAGCAGACGACATGACAGGAGACGACATGACAGGTTCGTAGATGCGACATCGCCCAAGCCTAGGAAGGCCTCCATAGTGCAGTGGCTCTGTGCATGCGCCCATGTACAAAGATACATGTTTCGAGCCCTGGCAAGAACGTAGTTAAGAACCTGAGCCTACCCTAGCTGCTGAACTGGCAAAATCAAGTGTAATGGAAACTAAGAACCTTAGGGTAGGCTACTCTCGCCGAACGGGGTTCTTATACAGCCTTTTCACTGTATTATTACTACAACTACTACTACTACTACTACTACTACTACTAGCCGCGCCCCCCCCCCCTACCAACCACCTGGCGCCTCAACCCATCGTCATCGTCATCATCAACGAAAATTATATCTGCAGAAGATGCAGGGGCTCAGGCCCCCTATCTGTGACAGCTGCAGAAGTTG
>BGNK01000472.1:162450-199783 GCA_003297005.1 Symbiodinium sp. clade A Y106 | reverse complement strand
TGCCAAACCACAGGTGGTCGGATAGTACGAAAACACTGTAAATACCGTGGAACACGCAGGTGCTGCCAAGAAGGTTTAAACACTCCCAAAACCTGAAGCGCAACATCTTCTAAACATCAGAAACAAAGATGCCAGCTGTACATGGGAGAGGCTCGCCAACACCCTTAAAGCCCAGACCTCACCGTAGGAGGGTTTGTCTTTGAAGTGGTGCGTGGTGTTCGAGAAGCTGCCTGTACGTCNTAGTGCTGCTGTTGCTGCTGCTGCGGCTGCTACTGCTGCTGCTACCGCTACTACTACTACTACTACTACTAAGACAACAACAACTACTACTGCTCCTGCTCCTGCTCCTGCTCCTGCTCCGACTCCGACTCCGACTCCGACTCCTACTCCTACTCCTACTCCTACTCCTACTCCTGCTCCTGCTCCTACTCCTACTCCTACTCCTACTCCTACTCCTACTCCTGCTGCTCTGCTCCACTCCTAACCATTTTCCTATTCCTACTTCTACTCCTCCTCCTCCTAGCTCTTACTACTCCTGTTGCAAGCCCACTCTCCAGCCTGGCCGCCAGACGCCAGCAGCGAAGCTGCAGCTGGCGCTCGGGGCAAGCCTCCACTGCTTTGGAATTGGGCCGGAAGTGACGACATGACATCTGTGTTTTACTAAATACTAAACTCTGCACTGTATAGTGTAATGCATAGTAGCGTCATTCACAGAGTACCTAGTATAGAATATAGTGTACTATACAGTATATAGAGAACAGCATATAGAATATAGTATAACTATATAGTATGCCAGTCTACAGTCTGTAGTAGACAAGATCAACATCATCATCATCATCAGCATCATCAAGTTCATCTTCAATTTCATCATCGCCGTCGCTGTGGGTATCATCATGATCGCCATCGTCACATCATCATCCTGATCACGTTGCGGATACAATTCTTCCATGCAATCGTGCTCGCTGTTTTATAGGGGCCTTAATAACTAGAGTATGGTTTGGGGGCGCATTTTACCATAATTATAATAAGGAACCCCCAACATAGTATAGGTAATCATTATCAGGCCCCTACATTAGTGCCCCTTGGTCCCGAGTAAGACCCGCCGAGAGAAATGAACGCCAGAAACTGCCTGAATAGTCCATCGCCAGACATCAGCTCATCTTAGTATAGGGGTCGTCATAATGTAGGAACCTGATTAAGAAACCTTGGGCCCTTATTAGGATTCCTTATATGAATCCTAATATATTGGGGTTAAAGGCCCAGGGTTTCTTAATCAGGCTCCTACAATACTTATAACAAGGTTTGGGGGCAGGTATATTACACTGTAACTATAAACAGGGAAGCCCTAAGGGAGAATATTGGTGACTATTTAGGCTTCTATAGTAACTCGAGCTATCTGCGAGACCTGCGTTCAGACAAGATACTCTTTCGACGAGCTGACCCCACTGGATGAATCCGCGCTTCAGAAACCTATTTATGGTAGCCCTTCTAGCCCTTCTCAAGTCCATGTCGGCTGGAGCTGACCTTCATCAACCGCAAGCCCTTCTACAACAAACCCAACAGCCCGACCCAGTGAACCCGTCAGCCAGGGCCTCATGACCCTTTTTGGTGGCTAATAGCGTAGGGTCTCGGGGTTTCTTGTATTATCTGTTTAGTATCTGTTTACTAGGACTACAAGACCCTAAACCCTGAACCCCAAAGTACACGGGAGTAATATAGGGACCGTAATAATTAGAATAGGCTTTTGGTGCCCAATATACTATAACTATAATATGGAACCCCCAAAATAGTATTGGTAATTATTTAAGCCCCAAACGTACCATTCATTGAAGTGGAGACGACCCCAAGCAAGTCGAAGCCTCAAGCAGCTGGTTGAGCTGTGCAACCTAGGTAATGTAGGAACCTGATTAAGAAACCTTGGGCCTTTATTAGGGTTCCTTATATGAACCCTGCTATTTTGGGATTCTAGGCCCAGGGTTTCTTAATCAGGTTCCTACATGAGCACAAGGGTATAGGGTATGGTTGATATTACTAGTATCCTCATAATAAACACCCAATATATACACTCACCAATATTCAGAAGGAGGCCTATCTACACTCGCCAAAACGGTAAAATAAACCCTACTTCATATCAGTTTCATGGAGATACTCGGGGGAGGCGCAGCCCACAATCACCGCTTTTGAGCCCATCAAATTTCTTGCTAGTCTTGTTCCTCTTCTTCCTGATATGCGCTCATGTGGGAGTTTCCAAAGATAGGAGACCCCAAGATACCACCCTAAATAGCAGGATCCTTATTATAAGGACCCCAAAATAAGGTACCCCTATTTTCGGAAACTCCCATGTCATTATTGCTGCCGCCGGCAGCCCTAAACCCTGAACCGGTGAGGCCCAAGATCTGGATGTTTTTCTTAGCGCCGAGGGTGGAAAAGACTTGCGGTCTTGGTTCCACGTAACGGCCTCGAGGTGTACTGTAGGAACCTGATTAAGAAACCTTGGGTCCTTATCAGGGTGCCTGTTGTGAATCCGAACATATTGGGGTTTAGGGCCAGGGTTTCTTAATCTGTTTCCTACATTAGGGTTTGGGGTCTTCCTTTGTTCTCCTTTACCACACGCGGGACATGGCGCATTTAGGTTGTCGAAATCCAACTTCGTCATGTTCTAGCCCTAAGGCCGGCAAGAACCCTAAACCCTGGGTTTCGCAGGGAGTCTGAGAGTTCGTGCCGTCGCATTGGACCGAGATGCCAGGGAGGGCTTCTCGATCCTGGGCGGGAAGACGATCTCCAGGAAGTTCACGGAAACCTAGGTTTAGAGTTTAGGGTTTAGGGTTTAGGGTTATTTGGTTTAGGGTTTAGAGTTTAGGGGCAGCAACACAAAGCTCAACTCCCAAAACCGGCGACACAAAGCATCCCGCACCCTAAATCAGTAAACCCTGAATCCACCCTCCAGCTCGTTAAACTAGGGTTGCCACTATCTTGGGCCGCAGCAAGGCACACAGTTTGGAGTTCAGGGTCTAGGGTCGAACCCACTCCTTTTTGTGGTCAAACTAGATTTCTAATTTTATGTTTAGGTGCCTCTCAGCTATAAAATCTCTTCCCACTGGTGGCTACTGCAACAAACTAGGCCGGACAGCTCTGAACAAAGTGCCTACCGGGCCTACTTACCATCAATGGCGAGAACGAATTTTCTTACACAACAAATTGCAAAGAGCAAAGAACGGTTGACAGAGGAGCATTTACAGTAGCTTGTCGAATATCAGAACATCGATGTCACAATGTCTGCCACCAGAAAGAACAAAAGAGAAGGAACATCAGAAAACACTTGAACATTGCTGTAATTATCCCAAACCCTTAACCCTAAATCCGAAACCCTAAACCCCATCAAGAAGCTTGGCTGGATTTCTGGCAAGCGCGGAAACCCAGAAAGCTTTCCACATCCAGGCAGCGGCAAACTTTGCCTGCAGGCGTCGGCTTGCCCCTGGTTAAGGTTCCTGTAACGTTTAAGGATCTGGTTTAGGGTTATAGACATAGGTATGATGGCAACGAGGCTGATAATCGAACCCTCGGCCACAGACACTGGAACGCAAAAGAACAATCAAAGCCCACCTAAACTCTGAATCGCAAGAGATACAGCTTCAAAGAGGGGACCTGGGGTACATCAAACTATGGGGGAAATAAATTCTGGGACTATGAGGGGATACTACTGCTTTGTGATTTCAAGCCTCTGTAGTAGAGTGACAAGTCTTGACAGAGTTTCCTTTTAAGGCACGCTAAACGTAAAACCCTAAACCCTAAACCCCCTACACTGGAACACCTGAAGCTTGTATGGTTAAAGGCTTGTCGAGATGTCGGGTTCGCACTTCAGTGTGAGTATGGTTTAAGCTTCAGGGGTCAAGATTTGAGTGATATGACAGTAACCCTGCTTGATAAGCCACCACTTCTTCAACAGTTTGGGCTTGGAGGCTTAAGGCTTTAAGGGCTCTTGATGTAGGATCCCTACTACAATCCTTGTTATGGCAGGAAGAATCAAGGGTCTACACATTGTGTTCGAGGACTCCCCGCGAATGGCTGCAAGTTGAACATAGCGTGGGAGCTTCAGAAAATCAGCCCGAAACGCGGTTGTAAGTATAGTTACCTGGATTATAACCCTAGTTACAAAGTCCCATGATCCTTGAAGAAAGATAGAGCCGAAGCGAGAGGATCCTTTACACATTTGTGAGTTTCCAAAAATAGGGGGACCTTAATTTGGGGGTCCTTATTAAGGATCCTACTATTTAGGGTACTATATTAGGGTCCCCTATTTTCGGAAACTTCCATTTAGGGGTTTAGGGTCTCTCGGGTTTATGGAACCAGAAGAGTGACTGTAATTCTGCAATTGAAAAACAACCAGCGACTTGCACCGAGTCGCACCAAAGGTCTGGATTCAGAACTCCATATGCAGCTTGCATGGAGCCGGGGCTTTACAATAGGCGTTAATGCCTGAAGAGTTTGGGGATTCAGGCTTAGGGTTTCAAGGCTTAGAGGTCAGGCTTTGAAGGCTTAGGCTGTGGCTGCCCAGGCTTGAGTCACATAAGAAGGGCCCAGCCCCCAATCATTCAAAGCATGGCTGTGCCAGCTGGGGAAAGCTTCATCCCCAAGCGTTGATGCGAGTTGCAAATGGCTACCTGTGCAATGCTCTAGGGCCTAGGGTGTTTGTGTTTTAATGGCGACATGACGAAGCCGTGCATGGATCAAGTTCCTACACGAGCCAGCGGCAAGGAAGGCGTGGGTCTCTTTTAGGGCTCAGGACCAATGATTGGAAGGAATCTCGAACTGTATCTGGCCTAGATATTAATTCCAGTTCATGTAAGCCAAACCCCTGCGGTATTTTGTCGAATCCCGGCGGAATGTTCGCTTCTACAAGAGACGCCCGGACTCGAAATGTCTCAACCCCAACACCCAAACCTCCTCCTTCAACCTTCACTTAAACCGCAAAACATCTCAAAACTAAACGCACTATTGCTAAATCCTAGACCCGTAACCTGTAAACCTGGAAACCCTAGAGCATGATATTCAGCGCTTAAACAGCATCCCCATGTGCGGAACCTTCGCGTAAGACCATTCTTCAGCGGAATGCACAAATCCCACTAAAATGAAACATGAAATCCTACGAAAACCCTAACAAACCATCACAAGATTAACAAAATCCTCAAGAACGTCCTACTTCATCCTCATCCCCTTTAACAACGACCCCAAACCCCAAACGCAACCCAAAGCCCGAAACCTAGAGCTGAGCCTCAACCCCTAAGCCCTAATTCAAGCCTGAACACTAAAACCCTAAAGCCCCAAAAGCCTGAACCCCTAAAACCCCACAAACCCTAAAGCCCAAAAAACTCTAGATTTGATCTGAAACCCCCAAAGCCCTAAAACCCCCCTAAAACCCCTAAACCCTAAATCCCTAAACCCCTAAATTTTTTTTAAACCCCTAAACCCCTAAAGCCCTAATCCTTAAACTCTAAGACGTCCTCCTCCGCAATCTCGGGCTCCGAAAGCTCCCCCGACTCCCGGCTTCCGGGCCTTGGGAGAACGAGTGGGGGGCCTTTTTTTTCTAAAAGGTGGTTGGGGTTTGAGGGTTTAGGGTTTAGGGTTGAGGGTGTGTGTCAGTGCCGCGTCCCGACCCCGCGCCAGTCGGGCCGCTCCAGTGCAGCGAATCCCACCCCAACCACCCGCAGTAATTTTTATCACGGGTTTAGACCGGGGTCGCGCGCTAGGGGTTAAGGGTAACTCCATTATATACTGTGCCCCATGGCTAGCAGTACCACATCAGGTATGGCAGACTCGATCTGCTTGGCAAAGCAAGCAGATCTCGAAGCGGTAGCGTTCAGTGGTACCGGCCGCCGCCTGGCGCGGGCGGCCTATGGTTTATGGTTGAGGGTTGAGGGTTTGAGGGTTTAGGGTTGAGGGTTTTAGGGTGCAGGGATTAGGGTTTAGCGTTGAGGGTTGAGGGTTGAGGGTTGAGGCTTGAGGGTTTAGGGTTGAGGGTTGAGGGTTTAGGGTGTAGGGATTAGGGTTGAGGGTTGAGGGTTTAGGGTTGAGGGTTTGCGGGTTGAGGGTTTAGGGTTGAGGTTTGAGGGTTCAGGGTCCAGGAACCCCACACAAAGAAGCTTTGGTATGTGGGCAGTTCTCCAAATTTGGGCCCGTTTTGAGGTCCCCAATATAGTATGGCACCCTTTTGAGAAAGGATCCCTAAACGGGACCCTGGTTTAGACAACTACCCATGTACAGCCCTTCGCATGATCTTTGCAGCTTTGCTGCGGCTCCGGGGGCGCTGGTGGCACCGAAGTCTGTGCCGAAGTGGCGGTGCCCGAAGCGCTGCTCTCCTGCTTGGAGGATCATGGGACTTAGCAAGTAAGGCTATATTATAAGTACTCTAATTGGTGTTATAAGTACCAGTACTTGTAAGTATAGTTACCGGAGTTACTAAGTCCCATGATACTTTAAGTACGATGTGCTCGCGCTCGCTGGGTCTGCTCGGATGCTACAGGAACCCCATTAAGAAACTTGGGTCTTTATGAGGGTTCTTCGCCTGTATGAATCCTATAATTTTGTTGTTCTGGGACCGGGGTTTCATATCCAGCTTCCTACATTATACGATATGCGGCTCTTGGGCTTAAGGCTTTAGCGGAGAGGGTTTCGAGGCATTAGAGTTTCGGCGAGGGGACGCACTTGACGGACGATCATTTTCCCAGGCCGCGTGCGTTCTGAGTTGGTTGCAAAGTATTTCCAGGCTCTATGTTCAGAGTTTAGGCTCAAGGGCTCGGGTTCAGGGGAATTTCATAGAAAATTGACATCGATGTATGCGGGGGGAGATGTTGATAAAGCTTGGCACAGCTTTTGCAAGAGACGCCAGCTCCGCCACTGGGTAGCTGAAGAGTTTGAGCCTTTTAAAGTCTCTGCTAGCAGGCCCTAAACCATGAACTGCAACCTTAAGCCATAACTCGCATTGGGCGCTGTTCGTGCAGTTGCCTTTCAGAGGAAGGTAACAAGCTCTGCAACCCGGCCTCACCATACACATGCTCTGCTTCATCACGCACGGTTTCTCTCCTAGGCCTAGACCCTCAGTCCCCAGTCCCAAAAGAAGGACGAAGAAACGACTATACTAACATCCCCCCCAAAACCCTGTAGCCCGAAATGATAAAGCCCTTCTGCTCTGCCGGATTCTTGGCAAAACAACCCGGCCCACCTCGACCCAGCAGCGACGCCGAGCAGGGGCGGAGAACGGCCGGCTGGCCGCCTGCCTCAACGACACTTTGTGGTTGAAGGTGTAGGGCTTATTTCGTGCTCCTTTTTCCCAGAGGCTGCAGTCTGAAGGTTAAGGATTTAAGGTTTAGGGTTGAAGGGCTGGTAAGCTTTCGAGCCCGCGGCGCTTGCAGCTCTTGAAAGCTTTCGCTACACAGTTAGGAGGAGGCTTTTCTCGTGGTGGCCCTCATGCGAAGTTCTTTAAACTACACTATGATCACCCCCAGGGTTTCTCCAAAGGGATCTATAAGGGTTTGATACTTGTTAACGCCCATAAGTTACCTCGTTTCGGGATTAGAGTAGAGTCTCTTCTCTTTCCTTACCACTTGTTCGCGAAAACCATGCCCCGAACGCAAAAGGTCCTGAAATGTTGAACCCTGAAGCCCAACCCAGAGAGCCCAATACCCCTTAATTAAGCAATATACCTTAAATCATAAGGGGCTTCATATTATGATTTAACAGGCCAAGGGGTATTGGGCTCTGTGGGCATCAAACCAGAAGCAGGATTCAGCGGTTTGGGCTTCGTCACTGATCTGGAGGACAATTGCGTCGGACGGATGCATTCATCAGCTGTCTACATGAGGCTTACTTGTACTACTACTACTACTACTACTACTGCTGCTACTACTACTACTACTTCTACTACTACTACTACTACTACTACTGCTACTACTACTACTACTACCACTACCACTACAACTACTCCTGCTACTACTACTACTACTACTAGGTCCGCAGGCCTCAACATGAAACCGCAGCTAAGCTCCCGAAACCCGAAAGCCCAAGCTCTGGAGTTCTATTGAGTTTTTCGATCGCCCTCTGCCCAGAGAGCCCAATACCCCTTAATTAAGGAATACAGCTTCTAATATGAAGCCCCTTATGATTTAAAGGAATATTGCTGAAGAATACAGCTTCATAATATGAAGCCCCTTATGATTTAAAGGAATATTGCTTAATTAAGGGGTATTGGGCTCTCTGGGTACTCGAAGAGCCAAAAAGAGCCCTGGCACTGTGCTGCTGCCCTTGCGATGAGGGGGTTGGGCACCAGGCTGAAGCCTTGCCAAGGAAAAGGAAATTCGAGTTTGGGGTTTTGGGGTTTAAGGGTTTAGGGTTTAGGGTTTAGGGGTTTAGGGGTTTAGGGGTTTAGGGTTTAGGGTTTGGGGTCGAGGGGAGGTTCGGGGTGAAGTTTTTGCGTTAGGCTTCAGGCCCGGGGCGAGGGTTCGCGGGTTTCAGGCTGCGGCGGATCGTTCAGCGCTTGGGAAGAGCAGCAAGGTGCTTGGGCTGGTGCAGTGCGGGATCCGGTGGAAACCCACAACAGAAACAGAACAAAGAAAAAGACAATAATGTAGAGCCCTTAATCATTAGAATAGGGTCTTGGGGCCTACTGTACTCTAATTATAATAAGGAACTACCAAAAATAGTGCTGGTAATTATTAAGGCCGCTGTATTAACTCAGCCTCAACAGAAAGACCCCGAGCTTCAACCCAGGTTCGAAGCCCAGATCAACACGGGTTCGAACCCAGGTTCAACCCAAGTTTAACGCAGGTTCGAAACGCAGGTTCAACCCAGATTCAGTCCTCCGAACTGATGACTATGGGAGCGGTTGAGATTGAGGCAAAAGGCCCTGAGAATCATTCTGTTACACACTCACCAACATGTACTCACCAAAACCCCTAATCCGTAAACCCCTATAGTAACCCTTGCAGTCAGCCTTAGAGAAACCTCTCACTATTCTAGGAGTGAGACCCAACGTCATGGGCCCGCAGCACAGCGCGAAGGCTAAGAAGGTATGACCATAATTACTGAAGCTTAGGGCTCAGGGCTCAGCACTTCGGGCTTGGGGCATAAGGCTTACAGGGCTTGGGGCTTGGAATAGATATACCAGACAACACGCCCTACCAAAAAAGATGGCGGCCCGCAAAAGACTATGTTGCTGAGCCAAGCAACCAGCACATTGCACCATGGCAGGCGTTGGAGTGCCGATGAGATGTCGGGAGCTGTTTCCGGTACTTCCCCGTCGGTGTTTCGGTCTTGAGGCTTGGCTTTCTTGGCTCGAGGCAGTTCTTCCTTGAAGCCGGACCCCACACACACACACAGACACACACAGATGATATGGACCTATCTTCATACTCTGGGAGGGGTTGTGCCTTGTCGTGCGGAGCCAAGCGGCAGATGCACAGACTTCGAAGTATTGTGCGGCAGGGCCAAATGAACACACTCTGCACCCCGAACCCTAAAGCCTAAACCCTAAGCCCTAAACTCTAAACCCTGAACCCTAAACCCTAAACCCTAAGCCCTAAACTCTAAACCCTGAACCCAGCATATGGATAGTGACACATCTGAAAAGTCCGACACTTCCCCCCGAAATCCTGAAAGCAACCGGATGCCCTGAAGCCGAACAGTAACCCGGAGCTCTAGGTTCCTTTCCACCCCTAATATAGGCTAATAGGGCCTTTAATAATTAGAATAGGGTTCCTTTAAAAGGGGTCTATAAGGCATCTATGGTAGGGTTCTATATTATATAGGGGCCTTAATAATTAGAATAGGGTGTTGGGGCCCATTATCCTATATTTAT
The DNA here is from genome assembly GCA_003297005.1 of Symbiodinium sp. clade A Y106. NCBI lineage: Eukaryota > Dinophyceae > Suessiales > Symbiodiniaceae > Symbiodinium > Symbiodinium sp. clade A. The sequence goes on along the minus strand of BGNK01000472.1, from coordinate 189,933 downwards.
AATAAGGAACCCCAATATAGTATGGGTAAAATATTTAGGCCCCTAGGTTCCTTTCCACCCCTTGACCTCGAAGTCCCAAACCCGTACGTCTCCCGAGCCCCGCCTTATACTACGTACCATCACCTACTTGTTTGTCGGTTCTCATTTCTCAAACCCAACCCAAAGAGAAACTTTATAGGGGCCCTACAAACAAGTGGGGTTTCAAGGCCCGGGAGAGGAATTTAAGACCTGCATGGCTCCAGCTCTGTACTGAGGGATGTGTTGCGGGGGCTTTTTGGAATTTAAGGAATCGTCGGGTTTCGGGTTTGCGGATTTGCAACGAAGTCCTTGCAAAAGAGACGTGTCCTGCTGCTCCCTGGAACTGCACGCGCTAAACCCTTTGCTGTTCGTGACGCCAGCAGGACAAGAATCATCATGAAACCGACCTCTGAAAGTAACCGGCTTAGGCGTAAGCTCGGAATCCGGGCATTCTCTCAGTACAAAGGCCTTGTTCATTAGCTTCCCGATGAAGCAAGCCCTACCGTCACTTACACTCTCGGCCCTGTTCCGTCCAGCCCCAAGCCCCGAAATCTGAAAAAGGGGCACTAAAAATTAAAAACTGTCTTTTGGTGTATATTGCAATAATATAGCTACATTAAGCAACCCTTGAGGAATGATGTTGGAAGCTGCTCAGGCCTTCATCTTTTTCCCAAAGCCCGATAAACCTTACACCCTAAAGCATACAGCAAAAAACCCATCAACCCTAAGACCCTAAACCTTCCCTTAAAACCTGAACTCTCGTTCCTAAACCCCTTCTCACAACCCGACGTATGAAGCAAGTATCCTCAGAAAATTCCTTGCCCTATACAATCATACTACAACTCTGATGATGATTTAGTTTTTAGGGTTTAGGATTACCATGCTACAGTTCTGAAGGCTTAGGCCCCGTGTAATCATCTTGACATGCAGCGACAGCCTTGGAGCAAGCCGCGGTGAGGGGAGGCCTTAGTTTGAAGTGAAAGTACCGTCAAGGGTTTCTGGTTCATGGTCGGGATAGGATTAAACATGTACATTTTTATTCCTTATTGGGTTTAAGCTTAAGTACCCATAAACATGTAAAATGTTACCCAACTATGACAATGGTTTAGGTTCTAAGGCTAAGGGACTCGGCGATTCTGGGACTTTATAGGATGCTTGCAGCGGGGTTTCAATAAAGGTGTCTTTAGGATTTTACAACGGCTCCTTGTCGGGCTTCCGCATACTGTCTAGGGTTAAAGGGTGTTGGGGTTTATGGTTTAAGTGATCTTCAGCACCGTCACCCGCGATGTGGGCAACAGTCTTCTGTGTTGGGTTGTGCAGTATCAACCGTCATGGCCAATGCCCGTAGGCCCTAGACCCTAACATAGTACTGCCAGTAAACTCCTACATCCCAAAGCCCAAAACCCGAAAACCCCAAAATCCCCAAACCCTAAACTTTCCCTAACTCCCAACACCCGAAACCCCAAGACCCTAAACCCCTAAACCCCTAAATCCCTCAACCCTAAACTCCTAAACCTGAGCCCTAGTATAGGGGCCTTAATAATTAGAATAGGGTTCTGGGCCCCATTATACTCTAGTTACAATAAGGAATCCCAAAATACACTAGTATTGAAATTTTGTTGGGCCCCTATATCATAGAACCCTACTATAGTTCCTCTAAAGATCCGTCTAAAGGACCCCATAAAAGGAACCCCTATTCTAACTATCCTATAGTAACGGCCCTTGAACCCTTCTTCCCCGAGCGCCCGGCAACTGGGAGCCTCCACCGCTTTCGCAAGACCAAAGTCGGCAAGGCGGACGGCCTTAGAGCTCATGGGCCCTCGAGGGTTTAGGGTTTAGGGTTTGGGGGTTTTGGGTTTGGGGTTAAGGGTTTAGGGATTAGGGTGTAGGGATTTGGGGTTTAGGCTTACGACTTAGGAGCTTAATTCAGGGCGTGGGATGTTGCAGAATTCGTGGTCAGGCACTATAGGGGGCGAGGCCCGGGAGTTCGGTTTCGGAGTTTTCAACGGTTTAGGGCAGGGTTTAGGGTTTATGGGGGACGGAAGAGACCGCGGTGATTTTTCTCGTGGCGTTGGCGCTGCTTGCCGCTGATGGGGGATCTGCTGCTTCTGCTACTGCTGCTTCGACTTCTACTATGTTGACAGTAATCCGGTCCCTTTTTCGCGGTCAGCAGGAATGCCATCGCTTGCATGCATCTGCGGGTGGGTGCCCCTGTAAGGTGACCGCGCGAATGCGGCTCACATCACAGCCAGCCTTGCTAAACCGACCCGAGCAGTGGCCTTGACAAGCAAACCTATCACATCAGCAGGTGACAAAGAGACGCACGACCGTTACTTTCGCAGTGCTGATCGTTTGAATCGCGGCACGGCTGACAATAAGATCTAAGGCCGACCCTCCGCCGTTTCGAGGGCATCCCCGTCGAGGAACAGCGAACTGCAGAAAATCCGGCTCACCGCCGCGCGTCAGTAAAATCTACGGCTGACGCTCCGCCGTCTGGAGGGCATCCCAGTCGAAGACTTGGGAGCTGCAAAGCAAAGCAGCGGCAGAAGTTCCGGTTCCGTACTTTTAACGTTTTTCTCTCGCCCAATTGCACTGCGACCAAAAACACCGCGGTCCCTGCTGTCCCCCAAGCAACCTCGGCAAATGGGCGTCCACCATTCAGGTCTAACCGTCTAACCATCGAAAACTGCGAAACTGAACCCCGTCGTGGTGTTGACTCACACGGAAGGGTTCTGGGCCGCTCGGCTCAGGGTTTAAAGGCGATGCTGTGTTAAGGCTTGCCGTTTTCACCTTTCGGCTTCTTAGCTCGTGGGGTTTGGTGGTATTCGGGGCTGTCTATTCGGGGCATGGCTGGTCATGGCAGAAGACCAGTGGTACCACAGTCGGGGAGCTTCTGTAGGCTCTGGGCTCGGTAACCTCCCCTCACTGTGACAGATACCACAACGGACGAGTATAGGTAGATTCATGCACAATAGCAGACTCATCCCCAGGAGGCAACCTTGAAACCTCCTTTGCAGCCTCTCTGATATTGTTTGCCTGCAATCCACTATGAAAGCCGCATACAACTCCTGGAAAGGCTGGCCGTTTGCGTCCAAAGGTCATCCTCAATTAAACCGGGAACCCCCACGACAATCCTAGACCTCAGACCGCGAACCCGAAACCAACATACAACCCCACCCCCCCGGTCCACTCACAATCCCCAATAACAGGGCCTTGAGCAATATTTGGAGAAGGGATCTGGGTATATCGTGCTACAACTTATCTAAGGACTTTACGGAAGGATCTTGGTAATTGTCCGGCCGTACACCTACGGGGTTGTAGTTTTGGGGGCCTTAAAAGTATCTATGAACAGGTACCTGTGTAGGAACCATAACGGGATATTAAACCCAAGTGCCACCTAGCCTAATTTTAACTCTGGCATGGGCCGGGGGACGTCATCTTGCCCGAAGAGGATGTTCGACGGCTTGATGTCCCTGTGCATCCCTGAAGCAGACTGACTTAGGGGTGGCTCCTGACTCCGCGGTTTTAGGCGATAGGTTTAGATTGGGGGGGTTTAGACCTGAATCTCACGGTTCTTTTTTCATGGACTAGATTATATACTATCTATGGGCTTCTACAATGCAGGCGGGGGGGGAGGGCTTCTAATGTTTCGGGTATGGGTATCTAGAAAAGGGCCTAGGGTCGTGACGTTTGGGGTTTCGAATCGAGGGTTTGCAACTCAAGGGTACTATGCGGGCCTTAACAATTGGAGCAGGGTTTTGGTGTCCAGCATCGTAAAACTAATTGTGATAAGGACCCCTCAGGAACAGCATCCTTTCGGGTGTGGAACATGGCGTGCGGCTTAGTGGTCTGGCTTCATGTAATATAGGGGCCTAAATGATTACTAATACTTGTTCTTGTTTTTTTTTTGGGGGGGGGTCCTTATTATAGCTAGCTGTTGTAATGGGCCCCAAAACCCTAGTCGAATTATTAAGGCCCCTATATTACAGTAAAAGCCAGCAAGTTGTAACATCATCATCCTCATGCCCTGTAACTAAGGCATAGGGAATACCCGCACTAATCGTCCCCAAATCAGGTTCCAAATTTCAAGGAACCCTGCTAAGAAACTGCCGGTGCTAACTTGGGATCCCAACATATGAATCCACTTATTTCGGAGATGTAGAACCATGGGTTCTTAACCAGATCCAGCATGGGGTTCAACTTGCCGAACCTAAAACCTAAACCCTAAACCCCAACAAAAAAAAAACACGTAGCTGGATCCAGAAGAAGAAGAACCCAAGTACAGGATCCCTGAGTTCCAGATGAAGTCTCCTTTCGAAGACGTGAAAGGCTTTGGTATTCAGGGCATAACTGCCTTAAGGTCTGGGGTTTGAGTTTGCGGGGTAGGGTTTAGGGTTTACTCCATCTGAAACTTTCATCCGGTGTGTTGGTAGGATCTGATTCCACACACCCACAGTTCAGAAGCTTGTGGGAACCTGGAAAAATAGGATGTGGCTCAGAAGACAGTAAACAAAATTTCAAAAAAAAAACATGTCTTCAGGGTTTAGGGTTTAGGAAGCAAGAAGTGAGGGTTTAAGGGTTTCAGGGCTTAGGATTTAAGGGTTTAGGGTTTAAGGGTTAAGGGTTAAGGGTTTAGGGTTGCAGTTTGCAAAGAGGAGGCCTCGGGGCTTCAAGTTCACCAAACTTCACGCTCGCCCTCTTGCGGCCCGCAGACCGAAAAACCCTAAAAAAAAGCCCTAAGATAGGGGCCTTGAAAATTTAGAACAAGGGTGTGGGGGTATGTTGTATTATAATTTTGATAAGGAGCCCCAAAACCCAACTCTAACCGTGAAGGCCCCTATATTACACCCTAAACACCTTGAACCCCTGAACCCTGAAGCAATCAGGGCACAGGGTTTGTACGGCTTTACACCACCGGAGGTCTGAAGGCCGAGCTGCATTTCAGGCCGTGGAGATGTGCCAACGCACGGAGGCACTGCAGGAAGATGCTCTTGGCCTCGCGAGACCTGTTCGGAGGGTCTGCTTTGTGATAGAACCTTATCAAGGCTTTACTGGGGCTTTATCGAAGGTTTTACGAAAGTCTTATGGAGTGTCTCAGAGCTTTAGAGTATTGTATTACATTATTTTGGGGTGTGTAATACAGTTGTATAACTGATCTCTGTATCAATGCCACTGCCATTTATGGGTGGCCTCTGCTCATCGCAGGTCGCGGGCTCCGAATTCTGCTCGCTGATCCAATGCCTGGATCAAGGGCTGTGGGCATTTAGCGCGCTACCCTAAACCCTAAGCCTAAAAAACCCTAAACCCCAAGCCATACACCCTTAAGACTGACCCTAAACCCTAAACCCAAAAAGCTTTTGAGTGTCGGGTTCAGGATTTGGGTGCTGCTAGAAAAGGACGGATTCGAAGTAGCCTGGCATCTTCTTCGCTAAAGTTTTGGGAGCGAGTTTTTTTGTTCATAGGGGGTTCTCAAAAACCCTAAACCCCGTTCAGCCCATACTGTAGGAACCTGATTGAGAAACCCAGGCCCTATAACCCCAATATATTCGGATCCATAAGCAGAACCCTAATAGAGGCCCAAGGTTTCTTAATCAGATTCCTACATTACATGCAAGCATCCTCCGGACATCTGTGAGGCATTTGGGCTCTAGAAGTTCTTGCTTTGGGACCTTTGCTCTGGGAATGGGTGTCTAGAAGCTTAGATTAGGGGGTACCTTATTTTGAGCTCCTTATGATAAGGATCCTGCTATTTAGGGTACTATATTAGGGTCCCCTATTTTCGGAAACTCCCATATAGAGACCTTAATAAAAAGAAGAGGGTGCTGTGGGAGACTATACTGCTGTATTCATAAGAAGGAACACCAAAATAGTATAGGCAAATGTTTAGGCTCCTATACTATGTAAGGGAGTACTTTGGCCTTTTGGCTTTCGGGCGCAAAAGACTGCGACGGTTGCTCGGAGTGGCGACAGTAGCTGAATTCGCATGATACTGTAGAGGTCTGCGAACTTAGGAATAATCTCCCCTTGTGGCACCTGTCAGCTGTACTATCATAACTGTGGAACCTTATGCAAATCGTACAGGCCCGACAGATTTGAGGGTTTCTCTGATTCGCTAATCCGCCTTAAGGGAATGTGTAGTAGTAGTAGTAGTGGTAGTAGTAGTAGTAGTAGTAACCAGCCAGACCCCTATATTCGGGATATATGGCTTGGCTTTAGCATTCAGGTGGACCTCGGATATTTTTGGCGATTGGGCCAATCTGCTTGAAGGGACAGCTTACCGAATCCTGCTCGCAGGGTCTACCCTAAACTACCAAACCCTACTTTTTTGTAGGCTCTGATTTTCAACCCTAGTATGGAATGTATAGGGACCCTACAAAAAAGTAGTTTTGGTAGGTTAAGGTAGGGCTTAGGAGCTTGGGGTTTTGGGTCTCGGGTAGTGGTGTCTGAGTTCATTTAACAGCGCAGAAGCTAAGGCAATAAGAGCAGCCAAGTCTCTGTAGGTTTCTCTCCTTGCATAACCTCAGCAGCACCCTCACTAAGGCGAAGGCAAAGGCATGAGGCTGGCTTTCGGGTTTAGGGCTGACCCCTAAACAGGAGATCGAGATTCAGCAATGAGCCTGCCAGGCAGCCTGCAAAGGGCTGCCGATGCCAACATCCCCGAAGCTTGGAAGGATGCACTGCAGGTACATTTTACTATTTCCTACGAAGGAGGCCCTAAGGAATACTGGTAGTTAATGATTCAGACGTCTGAATCGCCAAAAACATTACATTAATATCCCAGCTAGTGGTCAGCAGGGCCTCCCAACCGACCTCCCTTGTTGGGAAGTTCGTCCCAATTCCGGTCAAAAACTTTGTGCCCTGCCATAAAGAAGCCAGTAGACCGCGAGACTTGCTACGCTGGCCAACTGCAGCGACCCGAAACCCGAAACCCTGACCTCCTTACTTTAGGTTTGAGAATTGACTTGGGGATTCTAGACTTAGCCTCAACGTGAAGCAAAAGCTGCAGTCGCCCAACTCGGACATCTAAGAGGTGGATCCTTCAAAGGGGGTTCCGACAAAGCACCCTTTGGTGGTATAGGGTCCCAAATTAGAGAATCTGCTTCTTCGAAAACTCAGAGCTCCAGCCCCTAAACCCTAAACCCTACTTCGCCAGAGGAGCTCCATTTGAAGGAACAGGGTCGCTGCATATTGCGGGCCTTGGACAGTCTATACAGTAGAAGCCAGAAAGTTGGAACATCATTATCCTCATGCCCTTGAGGTAAAGTATAAGGGATCCTAGCACTAATCCTCCTAAAGCCATGTTCCAACTTTCTGGGGTTCACTATAGAAGCTTCGGCTTTATTTTCTGTGGCTAGGCATGAAAGCAACTATAGATATGACTACTTCTCACTATTCATCCCGGCCGTATGTTTTCAAAACCGCAACACCTAAACTTCATGCAACTTAAGACTATCTGTGCTCGGCCGGCTTAGAAAACGTGACTGGTACTTTGGCTTCGGTGTTTCTTGTGCACATACCTTAGGAGTTTGGCATGATTTGGGAGCAGTGTAGAGAGAGCTTCCAAGGAACTCCAGATCCCTTTACTTGGTGAATACCTGAACATCAGTAAGGATCCCAGCGTAGTTTCGGGTTGCTTAATTGAGGGGGGTTTTGGAGTCCCTAGGCAGTGCAGGTCAGAATAGGGGAACAATACTGGGGGGGGGGGGTATGAGTACTTGCTTCTCAGACCTCTAGGGCACACAGGCCACCAGGCTGTGAGATCATTGGTATTATGCCTTGTAAGATTGGACCATTAGGCTTTCCGGATATACTATATATGCTAGAATGCTAGGGCCTGCTAGCATTCTAGAACTATGCAGGTTTGTTTGCGGCGTCTTAGACCCTCACGCAAAAGGCTCCGGACATGTTTATGACAGCACATACATCACGTGTCCATGTTGTGCGCAGGCACGGCAGGTAAGCAGGCAGGCAGGGAAGCAGGTAGGTCGGTGGTCGGTGGCTGTATGCATCTAGACATGTATGCATACACAATCATACACACATACGTGCAGGCATACGTAGATACAGAAAGACACCAGGCGCATGCACATACTGTCTTGTCACAGTGTAATTACTCCATCACAATGTAATTTCTCCATTCTGGTGAGCATCCCCTCTTATAAAGACAGCAAGAACCTCAGGAACAAACGCCCCAGACCTTCCAAAATCCGTGAATTACGGAATAACCCTAAGAATACAGTAGGATGCCGAATATGATTTCAAGCATTTTTTGTCTTCAATGGAAGGATTTTGGAAGGTCCTGGGCCCGATTGTTTCTAGATAGTAGACTCACTGGCCCAACACAGGGAGTCTGGGTTTAGGGTTTAGGGTTTACCCAAAAGTTGAAAAGTTGAGCTTACAGCCAATAAGTAGAGGTGCCGTCTTCAGAGCGGCCGCGACGCGGCAAAGGCCGGGTTTCACTTTCGGCGTCGCTGGCGGGGCTTTCGGGGCTCCTCGGTCGAGGAAGTTTAGGGTTTAGGGGCTCAGGGGTTTAGGGGGTTGGGGAGGTTATGATTTTTCGCTTCCTATCATTGCGAAGACAATTATATATAACTACTGCTGTACTTTTGTCTTTGTTGTTATTTTCAGTGAATAACCTTGTGGAAGCAGCCAGACCATTCACATGCCGGTTGGGAAGCTAAAATACAACAATGACGCTTCGGAGGACGGACTACGTGAGGAAGTCGAACTCACAAACCACATGCTGAACCATGGAGCCACCCGGCACCCTAAACCCTATACCCTTGCACGCAGTGGGAATTGTCTGTGAACCACCCCAACGGACAATGGTTGGCTTAGATTGGATCATGCTCGTCTGTGCCCCTACATACAGATATCAGAAGACTCTACCACCACATGCCTACACGTTAACAATGTTGACATACAGTCAACAACATTTAACCGCATGCATATGAAGTGCACATGTGCTTCACTCAAGACCGAGACAAACGGCATTTAATTGACATTACAGAAATGATACGAAAACTTAGTGCAAGCCAAGTTGCGCTTCTGCGATAACTAATGAATATTCCATTCGCGTTTAGAATGTATGCGGATTCCAAATATTGAGGCAAACAAATTGAGCCAGTTGGGATTCAGTCCTTCATAGTTCGTTCTCAGGTTTCGTAGCTATCGTTATTTCCTAACAAGAATCACAATATATCACAATCCCCCATAACCTGTTGACCCTTATCTCTCGAAGGGTTTATGTGTTGAGTGAAAACTTTTGAGTTGGTATGAACAAACCATCAAACCATGCTTTGTACATTGAAGTTCAAGTCCAACTGCAAAATGAGATGGTGTGAATAGATGGTAGCGTACTATACAAACGCCTGCGGAATACTATGTAAATACACTGATGCGGCACTAATGGAAAAGAGAATATAGATCGGCCAAGCATGAAATAAAAAGTTTACCTATGTAGGTGCTAATAGTCTACATAGTCTGCAGAATGCTTATTAGTGGATAACTCTATTCGCTAATTGAAAATGGTACGTATAGAAGTTAAATACGGATGCATCGGATTTTTTTGGAGTAATCATTACAGAACAGCAACCTAGACATTTTGGGCATTTCAGGTGCTTTAACCCGAGACCGTTTAGGGTTTGGGGTTTGGGGCTTGGAGGACTGGAACAGTGAAAGTCTTCGATCCGATTGGACCAACACTGGTACCCCGCTCGGCTTCGGGAAGCAGTAAGACAGGCTCTTGACGGTCTAGGGTTTAGGGTCTAGGGGTTTAGGGTTTAGGGTTGTGTGAACCCTAACAGACCCTAACCGTAGGAACTCTCACAATCATGGCAACTCAAGTACATAGGCTTCCGATGCAAACTGACTGGGAACTAACTCTGCCGAAGCTCGCAGCGCAGGCTGCTTCTTTGGATTCGGACAGGACGCCATCCTCCGAAACCGAAGACAGATACTCTTTGAGGGCTTCGGGCGTGGGGCTTAGGGGTTCGGGTTGAGGGTTCAGGGATTTCAGGCTCCTAGGAGTTCAAGTGGAGCTCCCGGAGATTCAGAGGCGCCATCCAAGATTCCGAAAGTAGGCACTTCTGGAATTTACGGGTACGGATCTTTCAGAAGTCTGGTACCAACATGCCGCACTTCGCCAAGGACACTCAGCATGCCTCCATGAGCGTGACTCCCCTACCTCTTGCACACCCAGGAAGCTCAAGTGTAGTCTCTTCGTACTGCAAGCCTCCCTACTCCACATATGAGTCGTGTCAGCGTATGATATATATATGTATATATATATATATTACCTACACCGGCCCCTCTGGTGGTGGGCGTCGTGGTGATGCAACCACCAAAAATGGCAGCAACTAGTGAAGCTCCTAAAAGTTGGATACTCTTGATCACCAGCTCCAGATTGAGAGAGTTTGTGGATGCTTCCAGCTTGGCATTTTGATTCTTCACTCTCCTAATACCTAAACCCAAAACCCCCAAATCCTAGCCTAGCACCCCTCCTCATCGCGGAGCTCAAAGAAGATCACGCCGCTGCAGCTTTGCTCGGGATAGGTGAAGCGGGAGCTCTCCAGCGAGGTGCCTCGCCGTCAAAGGAAATGCTTTGGGGTTTAGGGTTTAGGAGTTAGGGCTTAGGGGTTAGGGGTTTAGGGTTCGCCAGCGCAGTTGGCGCCCTAAGCAGCTCAGCTCTCTGTAGGGAAGACGCGTAACCGGAAATCATTTCGTTTAATTCTATTTTCTCGTTTTAGCGATTCCGGCGCGAGCCTAAGCCTAAAGTTTTAGTTTTGTAATCTCGTTTTAGTGTTTTCGAGCTCCCAGCTCTCGGCCCCCTAGCCCAGCCCCCCCTGCCCTCCCCTGCCCCTCACCCTGCTTAAGTGCGTTCAATTTTACTTAAACCTCCGTTCTGCCTCAGTGCGTTCAATTTTCCATTCGAGTGAATTGCTTTAATTTTCTTAAACATGCTGGTTGCTAATTTCAATGTACTTAAACCTCGCCGGCTTGGTTTTATATAAAAGAAATTGCCACTTTACTTCAACTGAATTGTGGTTGTCGGCTGCTTCCCTTCAATCCTGCCTTCCTTCTGCTCGTAAAACAGCAACCTGCGCTGGCGCACTTAGGCGAAGCCTTTTAAAATTTAGGGTTTAGGGGTAGGGGTTTAGGGTTTAGGGGTTTAGGGGTTTAGGGGTTTAGGGGTTTAGGGGTTTAGGGGTTTAGGGGTTTAGGGGCTTAGGGGTTTAGGGGTTTAGGGGTTTAGGGGTTTAGGGGTTTAGGGGTTTAGGGTTTAGAGAGAGCCGCTTGGGATTTATGTTTCACCTGGTGGGCCCCGAAGCAATTCCAAAGATCCTTCAGCACCCCTGCAGCATGTCAAAAAAATTGGGGTCGAGGTAGGATTCAGGGTTTACGGTTTTCAATCTTCAACCAGAAAATTCAAAACGTATGTTCCAGCGAGCAAGAACCCTAAAGCTATCCTTCGGTACTAACCTGGATTCCCAAGCCCTGCAATCCCTAAGCTTCATAAACAAGGCGAAACCATGACAGGCCCGCCTAAACGGAGGGCAAAGTTCCTCGAGTTTAGCAAGACAGGTATCTGAAGGATTCCACTACTGATAACCCAGAAATCGAAAAAAAACATCGGCAAAAAGACAAAGGAAAAGGCCTGAACCCCCAAACCCTAAACCCTAAACCCTAGACCCCTCAACGCTAACCATTCAAACTCTCGGCCCTGGCACTCTTCTTGCAGAACACCTCCCACACTGAAACTCTAAACCCCAAGACTTTGATCGCTAAACCCCCTAAACTCTACATCCCCAAACTCCCCAACCCTAAACCCTGGACCCTAGACCCTAGACCCTTGACCCTAACCCGAAACCCGAAACCCGAAACCCTGAACCCTCAATCCTAAACCCTTAATCCCCAACAAGAGCCTTCCGAGAGCTTCAGCGGTGGCATCCCGTAGCGAAGCCCAGGCGAGGGAGGCGGAGCGAAAGGCCTCCGCGGAGGACTTCGGACTCAAGAAGTGGCTTAGAGTTTAGGGTTTTAGGGCTTTTAGGATTCTAGGGTTTTAGGTTTAAGGTTTTAGGTTTTAGGGTTTTAGGTCTAAGGTTTAGGGTTTAGGCTTTAGGCTTTAGGGCTTTAGGTTTAAGGTTTACTGTTTTAGGGTTTTAAGGCTTAGGGTTGAGGCTTTAGGGTTTAGGGTTTTAGGTTTAGGGTTCAGGCTTTAGGGTTTAGGCTTTATGGTTTTTGGCTTAAGGTTCAGGGTTTCGGGTTTAAGTTTAGGTCTAGGGTCTGGGGTTCAGATCAGACTTTGGTCTCATTTCCTGTTTCAAGTTTAGGGTTTAGGGTTTAGGGGTTCAGGCGGTTCAGGGTTTAGGGGTTTAGGGTTTAGGGTTTAGTATAGTTCATGATACTCGTAAAGTTGCACTGATGCATTATTTTTGCCATTATCCTTATTGCTGTGACTCGCGCAATGAGTACGATCAGTCTCACGATCTGCATTCTCATGAGTATTAGTCTTACGTTTTCCCTCGTCTTTCAGGTTCGGTGTTGGGGCTTAGGGTGTTAGAATTTAGGCTCTGGTAGTTCCGGAGTTTGTTGCCGGGCTTTCGACGGGCGGGCACGCCTTTTCCGGGTTACAGAATCAACTCAGGGCTAAGGGTTTGGGTTTAGGGTTTAAGGGTTTCTGATGGCATCTAGCACGCCACGACCACTGAAGAGTGTATACAAAAATGCCAGAAAGCCTGCACAGCCTCTAATGGATCTGACAACATACTTGCAAGCTTGAGGGGACTCAGGGTCTATAGTAGATGCCAGAAAGTTGGAACATCAATATCCTCATGCCCTTAAGGTAGAGTATAGGGGTTCCAGCGTTTAGATACAACTTTCATGGATTAGGGTTGAGGGTTCCATAACACAGAATGCAACACCTGCAATGAAGTCCCAGTCCACAAACTCCTGGACTCTGAAGCCCGAAAACGAAACACACTTACATACCGCACGTAAACCTGAGCCCAGTAAAAGAAAATGATCAAAAAAGTCTGCTACTATATGAGTCTACAACCCATGATCTTGATATATATATATATATATGTGTATGTATCTTATATACTACAAATCCCACCAACTAAATCCGTCGCGCGGCGTTGCCGGGGTGGAGGGCCAGGACGCGCGCGTGGAGCCCGTGGCATCACCCCCTGCGAGCACCCGCGGAGGCACCCGAGGGAAAGAGTTCGAGTTTAAGTTTTGATTAAGTTAAGGTTTAAGGCTAAGGAGCGAAAAGCCTCTATGAAGCTCCACCACCCCTTAAGAAACCAACCTATACGCCCCTACGAAACCCTGTCAACACCTCAGCAAAAACCTTAAACGCAACACAAAATGTCGTCAAATATGAAGGTCTTCAAGACGGGTCTGAAACGTCGATTGGGAATAGGACGGGTCTGCAAAGAGAATTGGGTAGAAAGGGTTCAGAGTTCAACGGCGTTGAGTTGCTTGTTGGGGGATTCTGAGACTGTAAGGCCATGTATCGAAGGTCCTGATATGAAGAATCCGGCTATGAACGGTTTAGGGCTTCGGGTATATGGCTCATATATAAGGGCCTGAGCAAGCCTTAAGGAGTTAGGGAAATAGCATTGTGTGCTTGAGCAGGCACTGTAAGAGGATATTGGACTTGGCAGCTAGGCTAGGAGATCGAGCAGAAGGCTTTGCGGTGCTGCAGGCTCAGGAAATAGCGGCTCAAGATGCAGGACATAGGATTCCGACTTGCAGAGTGCATACTCAAAAAAGAGCATGTACACGCTGCACGAGCCAGAAATCCTAAACAGCACAGCCCCAAACCTGAACGTGCACTCTGGAACACAATCTTAAACTATCATAGCCTTCTTTTTGTGGCGTTCAAGTAGCATCTATACTAGGGTTTCTGTTCAGAACCTACACAAAAGACGGTTATGGTAGGTTAAGGCAGTGCTACAACATGAAAACAGGTTCTTGGAGGTGCGGCTTTGGGACTGTAGGGCTTCAGGGTTATAGAATTATAAGATTAAGGACTTGAATAGTTTAGGAATCGGCTTAAGGGATCAGACTGGATTGGGTTGTTTGGTTATGGAGTCTGCGTCAGTTGTCTTCGTATCGCCTATGAAAGGGAACCCTGTTCTAGAACCCATAGTAGCCCTTAAAGGGAACGCTATTCTAGCACCACTAGTACTCCTTTAAAGGGAAGCCTAGTATAGAACCTATAGCACCCCTTAGTATAGCACAGTATACCCCAAAACCCTATCCTAAGCACTCCCAGGCCCCTGTATTCTGGGTGGATCAGTCCTGCAGAACGTGACTTGGAAGGGTGTTTGGGTCGAGTTTTTAGCGGTGACGCACAAAAAACCACACAAGATTCCATCTACTCAAGCAAACCTCTGTTGTACTGGGGTTTAAGAGAAAGTCGGTGATTGGATCACTGCAAAAATCTGATATACACGCCTATCATAGTCCCGACATTCAATCCTATCTTGCGCTAAAATATCAATACAATGTGGGTCCTTGTGTTGGGGCTGTCACTATAAAACGGATTCCTACGTTACCTTCGTCCGCTTTGGGCAGAGTGCCGACGCCAACGTCCTATAAAGCCAATGCATAAATTGGTTTACTTTTACCTCTGACGCTTCACCTTGAGTCCGCAAAAGACACTCTGGTTAGATCCGAGAATCTAGGGTTGGATCTCTCATTTTTTGTCCGCAAGCCTGCGAGCTTGATCAGCTACTTGCCTGCCTGCTTATGCCTCTGCTTCACATTTTGTCCGGGAACCCTTGCACGATTGTACGTGCTGCCGCCCGTCAGGGCGGACAGCACCTGTAAGAGCTTGCATGCGCTCGACTGACATGTAGCAGCGTTAATGGGCCGTGACAAGTGCTGGGAAACTTCCTTCGCCAACTGAGTCCAAGTTGTCCGCTTCTTGCGTCCTTTTTTTGTGCTGCCAACGCACACCAAGTCTTGAAAGGCTTCACCATTCGGACCGCCCTCCACCAGAGCATCATCGTACGAAGCAACGAAGTACTTCCAGCGCAAGCCCGCTTTCGAGAGATCCTATGCCAGTCCACGTTGGCACAGCGGCCTTCGAGTCTTCGGAAACCGAAACCCAAACCCCTATTCTCCAAATGTTCAATCCCATCAGGCTCATCTATTAAGCTTAGCTGCTGAGTTCATAAGCCCCAAAAAGTGTATACTTTCAGATCTCTTAGGAGTAATGGTATCCCAAAAGATGTAAAATGTACTCATTGAGTTACTAAGTAAGAGGCTTCGGCACCCTAAACCCTAAACCCAAAGAATCCCTAAACCCCAAACCCAAAAGCCGGGGCCCCGGCCGTCTGCCGAGTCCGTCTGAATCCAGGAGCGTACGCAACGCACGATGTTTGGGTGGTCAATGCTCGCGAGGACCTGTGCCTGGACATTGCTCGTGGGTTTGGAGTTTAGGCTTTAGGCTTTAGGGTTGGGGGTTTAAGGGTTTGGGGTTTAAGCTTTAGGGTTTAGGGTTGGGGGTTTAAGGATTTGGGGTTTAAGCTTTAGGCTTTAGGGTTGGGGGTTTAAGGATTTGGGGTTGAGGCTTTATTAGGGTTTGTGGGGCTTCGGCTTCCTGTGGCTCTCTCCTCTTCTGCCTGCGACCGGGTCCTCCTGCTCAGCACAGAATATGCTATAAAATGCCATATAGTACTATACCAGACTACACCAAACTCTACTATACTATACTATACTATACTATACTATAGCATACTGTATTATAGTATACTGTACCATACTGTATTAGTATACCATACTATGAATTATACTATACTACAATGTACTTGTACTTCCTCTCTTCTTCAACAACCGGGCCCCAAAAAGTTCAATCTTTCTAAGATAGAGCTAATGTATCAGGCCAACAAGTGCAAAGTTCCCCCGTTCACCATCTAAGCTTCTACTTCTACGTATACTTCACTATACTATACAATACTAGTCTGCCCTACAATTTGACGAAGACCTCCGCTGAAGGTCTGCCAATCTCAGGTTCTGCCTTTTTAGGGTAGGGTTTGGGGTTTACGGTCCGGGCTGACCAGGAAGAAGCTTGAATGTACCCTATGCTGAAATCCGAAAACAACCTCATAAAGCAATGTAAAACCTTATGAAACGTTGCTCTAACTGTTAATTAGAAGGAACCTTGAAATCCTAAACCCGAAATCCCCAACCCTAACGAAAACTCGTCCCCAATGCCTCGCGCATCACACTGGTCTCAATGCCTTGGCAATGAATGCAGGGCGTGAAGACGGGCTGCGTGTTTCGGGGGGTTTCAGGCTTTGGGACGATTTCGAGTTTAGGACCTATATAAGACGTTGGGGCTTTTGGGGCTTAGGGTTCAGGGTTTTGGGGTGTCGGCTTTAGAATTTTCTTGGTTTAGAGCAAGGTGGTCCTAAGGCAACTAGGCACACGGCACTATATCCTAGCTTGAACCGATCAATTTCGTCTTCATCTACTTCTAGCAATGACAGGCCCGAGACATGAATACATCGAGAGCTCCTGGACCCGAATTAAATCTCGACCCCAACTGAGGGGTTAGATTCTCGGTTAGATGCTCCGCGCCTACCAGAACCCTGAAGTCGCAAACCTGCTTCATAAGCCTCCCGGTTCTGCTGTCGCCCTCCATGGGTAGGTAGTGGCGTCAATAGCTGCAGCGGTTCCACTAAAACCGGGCGAACACAACACGCATTCAGGGGGCTATACAACTATGTTATACATGTTATCCAACTGTTACTGAGTGGGGGCGGTAACCAATTTGTGATTCTATAGCGTGGACGCCAAGGCGACGCTACGTCTCATCGCTCGGACCTCTATATACAGGCCTGAAAGTCAGAATAAAGTTTGGGACTATCTTCTGCTGTAATTCTGCAGGGATACTGCTACTTCTCATTCAAGTCTGTCATCACTCGTTTCGCTGATTCTTAGGAAGCGTACGTCTGCTACGCAGTGGCAACATGCTTCCGGGATGCGGCTTGTAGGGCCCTGTACATGTTGCCACAGCTTCCTCGGCGCTTCGATGGTGTCGTGTCTTCGTGATGCTTTGAGCACCCGCGAACACCAGTAGGAGAGACTCTATCAGCTATCATTCCGGAGCTGAGCCTGAACAGAAGTACTGTCACCGCCGTGCTCAGCAGCTCCCCAGGTGACAACGGAGCCATCGCTGCGAATAGCAGCGAAAACGCTACCAGAAGATTGAATCTGTTGCACGTCGCTAAGCTGATCCTGCACGGACCTACTGTCACCACCATACTCGGCACTACCCCAGGTCACCACAGATCCATCGTCCAGAATGGCAGCAAAAGCGCTGTCAGAGCGTTGGACCTGCTGCACATTCTTCAGGTGACCCTGCACCGCACTACTGTCGCCACCGTACTCAGCACCACCCCAGGTCACCACAGATCCATCGTCCAGAATGGCAGCAAAGGCAGCGTCCGNCCGCGGCTTGAACCTGCTGCACGTTCTTCAGATGACCCTGCACGGCACGGCTGTCGCCACCGAACCTTGCATCACCCCAGGTCACAACAGAGCCATCGCCAAGAACTGCAGCAAAGGCAGCATCCGCGGCTTGGACCTGCTGCACATTCTTCAGATGACCCTGCACAGCACAACTGTCGCCACCGAACCCTGCATCACCCCAGGTCACAACTGATCCATCGCTGAGAACGGCAGCAAAAGCGGCACAAGAAGACTGAATCTGTCGCACATCTTTGAGCTGATCCTGCGCAGCACTACTGTCGCCACCGAACCTTGCGTCACCCCAAGTGACAACGGAGCCGTCGCTGCGAATGGCGGCAAAAGCGCTACCAGAAGATTGAATATGCTGCACATTGCTAAGCTGATCCTGCACGGAACTACTGTCACCACCGTACTCAGCACCACCCCAGGTCACGACAAATCCATCGTCCAGAATGGCAGCAAAAGCCTGGTAGGAGACTTGGACCTGCTGCACATTCTTCAGGTGACCCTGCACCGCACTACTGTCGCCACCGTACTCAGCACCACCCCAGGTCACCACAGATCCATCGTCCAGAATGGCAGCAAAGGCAGCGTCCGNCCGCGGCTTGAACCTGCTGCACGTTCTTCAGATGACCCTGCACGGCACGGCTGTCGCCACCGAACCTTGCATCACCCCAGGTCACAACAGAGCCATCGCCAAGAACTGCAGCAAAGGCACCGGAAGAAGCTTGAACTTGAACTCTGTTTGTGTGCAACAAAGTCAATCGGTCACCATTCTGCACCCTGGCTTTCTTGATCGACGTACATCCCTCGACGAAGCATCCAGCTGAGTCCAGCAGCGACCCCATCCCGACTCCCAGTGCAAGCTGTGCCCGTCGTTTCAATGTTCCCACCGTCTCGTCCAAGGCTGCTTGCACCGTGGTAGTCCTCCCACTGACCAGTCCAACCTCTACATCAAGCGACGTGTTGCCCTGCTCCATTCGCTGGGCTTCCAAGGTTGGTGGTCTATGCTGCCATAGGTGTTGTCGTTACCATCCGCACGGGTCTTGTATCAGTGCTCTTACTAGTGCGATGACAATCTGTCCAGCAAGACTTGAGCCGAATCCGCAACATAGCTGGATATGACCTGCACTTCCGAGTTGCTGCTACGCTCGTTGCTGCTGTGCAAGACTTTGTACGTTGTAGCGTAACATAGAGTCAGAATGGTACACAACTTCTGCCGGAACACACTGCTTTTACAATCCTTCGGCTGCTGCAACATCAGCTGCTCAACATGCTTCGGCAATACCTGGGTGTAATGCTTCGCAGACGAACAGACGCTGGAGAAGTAAGTAGTCCGCAAAATCCACGGCATCCATTTCCATCAAGTATGTGTTCGTGCTTCGCCACGTCGTGAATCTTGCTATTTGTTCGTGCGCGCCTATCAAGACCTATATCAACTTGTGCTGACGTACAAACATCAGCTACCATATGGCATACATCAATGTCAATCTGTGATGGTTTTTGCAATTTTGACAAGTTGTGTCCTTGTTGGCCATGCTGCAAACGCGCATGGCTAGTTGTGCATGAAACCGGGCATTCAACCCCAAACCCTGATGCTGCAAATTGCCTCTATCTTGGGGCTTACCCTGAGCTGCAACCCCAGGATCCTTCGAACCCTATGTGAACAATGACGGCCATAAACCTATCAATATGTTAAAGCCCTTGAAACTCAAACCCTATCAGACCCATCACACCCTTTAGAAGCGCCATAAAACCCTATATGACCCTACGATCAAACCCTTTCCAAGACCTGAGCCTGCAAAAAAAAAATGCACTCTAAACCCTAGAAGCCCTAGAAGCCATAGAAACCATCCAAGGCACTGTTCCCAATACTGCCGCCTCCGCGGAAGCGCACGGCCTTTACGGCGCAAATGGTCTCATCTTTGAAGCTTTTGCCTCGCTTTAGCGGGCTTCAGGGGCTTCGGGGTAGAGGCTGTGGGTTTAGGATTTTAGGGTTTAGGGTTTAGGGCCTTGGGATTAGGGGCTTCAGGGCTTATCGCTTTCGTGCTTTAGGGTTGTAGGCTTACAGAAACCCTGTAACAATCAAATGATAACAGGAGCCAAAACAATCCCTGCAAAGCCACGAAGGACCAACCCTACAGAGCCCCCAGAGAATGCCCTTCAAGCAAGGGAGGATTGCTCCTCTCAACAAGCGGAAGCTCTTCGTAATTACTGTGTGCTCAAACTGTATTCGTTGCTCCATGGTTACTGAGCCGTTACAAATGGCAAATCCCCGATCAATGCACCTGCTTCTTTAAACTGTTTCCAGCAAACCTGATAGATGGAAAGGGATTTAGTAATCATGGTCTGCGTTGTCGCATCACTACAGCCTAAGAGCCCCCAAACCCCCAAAATACCACGAAGCGTACCCAATGCCCTGATTTGGTGGGCTTCTGTGACGGCCAACCTACCCCTCCCTGGATGTACGGCCGTGCATGAATACCGGGGAAGAAACGTGAGGACTGTGTATCCCCGTATAATTCTGGGGCTGCTGAAATCCGGCAGCTGACAAGGCTTCTCCTCGAAAGCTTAACCCTAAACCCTAAACCCTACACCCTAAACCCTAAACCCCAAATGCCTAAACCCTAAAGCCTACACCCTAAACCCTACGCCCTAAACCCTAAACCCTACACCCTAAACCCTACACCCTAAACCCTAAACCCAATGCCCTAAACCCCCTCCTGACCCCGAAGCCCCGAAGCCCCCAAAAAACCTGAACCCCAAACCCTGGACCGACTCTTTGGCCCCGGCAACCCCTGTGTAGATCCCTTTAAGGAACCCTTATAGATCCCTTTCCCTTTAAGGAACCCTTTAAAGGCACCCCTGATCCCTTATAGATCCCTTTGAAGGACCCTCGAATAGGGGTATATGGTCCCAAATAAGGGGCACTTAGGGTCGAATCGAGGGTAGATGGAGGGTCTAGGTATAGATCCGTTTGAAGGGCCCCAACTGCTAAGGCCCCTAAATTGACCTCAGGCCCCGGCAACACCAGACTTCGCCAAAAGCTCCCTGGCCGCAGGGCCTCAGGCGCCTGGGATGGTGTCAAGAGACACCTACTAGGCTGTTAGGGGTTTAGGGGTTAAGGGTTTTGGGTTTTGGGGTTTAGGGTTTAGGGTGTAAACGAGACCCAGACCTTCCAAAATCTCCTAATTCAGGAATATAGCTTAATCATATTCGGGATCCTATTATAAGTTAAGGTATATTCCTTAATTATGGGATTTTGGAAGTTCTGGAGACACCTACTAGGCTGTAAGGGTCTCGGGTTACTTGGAGGATCATAGGACTTTAAGTAGCGTTACCCTAATTATCACCCTTGTTACTAAATCTCATGATCCTCCGGGTAGGGCTTAGGGAGGCTAGGGTTAAGGGAGTTTAGGGTGCTTGGTTTCGTTTGGAGGCATCTCAGAATAGCTTTGGTCATAAGGACCCTTAGGGGGGTAGAGGGGAGGGGGGTAGGGGGCCTTAATACCTATAACAAGGACTGCCCCCCTAAGGGTCCCTGTGACTTTGGGTTTTGGAGCTGTGGACTTGACCTCCCTGTGCAGCGCAGGGGTGAAACTCTGAAAATGCTCGACATTGATGATTCTTACTACCCCAATAAGCCACAGAAATAAAAGGTTATGAAACTTTCCGATTCCTACTAAACTATGAAAAACCAACAAGTTTAACGGTTAGGTATTGTGGATCTAAGGATTGGGCTATGCGCAGTCTACTTGGAGGTTCACGGGCAGTTATAAGTGGGGGGGCCCAATTAAAGCTAACTCATCAGCCTGGGCTCTTCAGGAACTGGACACCGCGCAGGCTTCGAGCTTCTTCGAGCTCACCGAAAGAACCGAAAGGCCGGGGTTTCAAGTCTGGTAACGATAATTTGAACCCGTATTAGGAGCCTTAGACTCCTACTTGTAGCTACCTCCAAGTATTGCTTTTTGAAAGCTCCTAGACTCGACTCCAAGATTGCAGTTTCGGGCTCGGGTGTCGGTGACGGATTGAGGCAGCGCAAAACCGCCCTTTCTTCAAACAAAAAATTGAATCCCTCCTTAAATGCGGAAAGGCTGCTGGTGATCTATCGCAAGCCTACCCTAGAAGGGTGCAGGGACCTTAAGTCACAACGACTCTCAGGCGTTTGGGACCATCAGGGCTCAAAAGAAAAGGGGAGTTTCCGAAAATAGGGGACCCCAATATAGTACCCTAAATAGTAGGATCCTTATTATAAGGTCCCCAAAATAAGGTACCCCCTATTTTCGGAAACTCCCATATAGGGGCCCCGATAATTGCTAGGGTAGTCCAAAGCCATGAGGTCCCTAAACCCTGGAGTTCATCTGCAGCAGCTCTCAAGTTCTAGAGATCAGGGTTTAGGGTTTAGGGGCTTAGGGGTTTAGGGTTTAGGGTCTAGGGGTTTAGGGTTTAGGGGTTTAGAGTTTAGGGTGTAGGGTTTAGGGGTTTAGGGTTTAGGGGTTCAGGGGTTTAGGGTTTAGGGTTTCCACTTAGTGGAAGCACCTGGTTGGAGTTGACGCCGGTCGGATGCACGGATCTCTTGAGAATTAGCATCGGGTTTTGGGGAACATTATACTATTCTTATAATAAGGAACCCCTAAAATAATATAGGCATATAAGTAATTATTTAGGCCCCTAGATCATAGAACCCTACTATAGATCCCCTATAGACCCCTTATAGAGCCCTTTAAAGGAACCCCCCAAAAAAATATCAGGGCTCTATTGGGGTTCATTTCTTGTCGCCGCCGGCTTTGGTGTTCCCAGACACTCCAACATCCCTTAATTAAGGAATATTCCCTAAATCAGATTAAGGATCCTACGATAGTTTAAGGAACAACCTTAATTAAGGGATATTCCTTGAATCAGATTAAGGATCCTACGATAGTTTAAGGAACAACCTTAATTAAGGGATATTCAAGGATCCTACGATAGTTTAAGGAACAACCTTAAGAAAAGGGATATTCCTTAAATCATATTAGGGACCCTACTATAATTTAAGGAAAAACCTCAACTAAGGGATATTGGATTCAGCCCCAGGAGCTGAAAGTTCTGGTCAAAGAAGTGGAAGTCGTACTTTGGGGGCTGCACGGACTCCAACCTTGCGCGAGCGCATGATGTAGACGTTGGGGTTTAGGGGTTTAGGGGTTTAGGGG
Organism: Symbiodinium sp. clade A Y106; assembly: GCA_003297005.1. NCBI lineage: Eukaryota > Dinophyceae > Suessiales > Symbiodiniaceae > Symbiodinium > Symbiodinium sp. clade A. The sequence continues at coordinate 167,236 of BGNK01000472.1, read as the reverse complement.
TGTAGGGGTTTAGGGGTTTAGGGGTTTAGGGGTTTAGGGGTTTGGGGGTTTAGCGGTTTCGGGTTTAGAGGTTGAGGGTTTAGGGTTTAGGGGTTCAGGGCTTAGCGGTTTAGGGTTTAGGGTTTCGGGCGGTAGATAAGATCTCCGGGCTGGCGCAAGTGGTGGGTTTGGCTTCAAGTGGAACTACCAGAAAGTCGGTTGCATCTTGACGAATCACGAACAAATGCTTACACACAAGATGCTATTCAAGGCTCTTGAGACAACTTGGTTATTACAATTCGCAATGTTGAAAGCCATGATCCTCTGACAGAGGTCACCCTGAACAACGCAACAAGTAACATCACTTTTTCTGGGCATTGAACATCGGACGATGATGATTATTGCGGGGGAGCTTCCATAATCAGTTCATATTTACAGGAAATCGAATTTGCTTTCTGGCTTTCTCTTTTTCAGTGCAAATGCTTGCAGAAGGAGGTCGATGTCAACATGCTTAGCACTGTCTAAACCCTAAACCCTAAACCCTACACCCTAAACCCTAAACCGCAAAGACAGGTAAGGGAGCGAGCGATGAAGTGAAGAACGGTAAATCATTGGGGGGCTACCATCGGTTCACCATAATGTGAACATTTTCATAGCGCAGCATATCGCATCATACCATATTACCACATCACGCCAATCGATATACATGATTTACCTAATGCAATAATACAGAACATCATGCACGATAGCATTATGTAATGGCATACAGCCAAGATTTACCAAGATAACATGACATAGCATGATCTCATATGAAAAGAGAAGAGATGAAATTATATGACATGGTATGATACGACTTGATAAGTTATGATGTAAGCAGGTAAGGTATGTGATGATGTGACTTGATATGCTATGATACGATATGATACGGTAAGATACAATAGGATGTGACATAGCATGATGTGGCACGCAAACATGACACAGCATACCATAATACTGCACAATGGCAAAGACTAGAACAGAATCAAACAGAATGCACGGTCATGTAACGCGATATTCCGCAATACAACAAGTTATACACGCTACCTGCTTCTCTGCCTGCTCAGCCTACAAATCCTACAAGTTTACGTATCACACATACATACATACACACATACCTACATACATACTTGTATACATACAAACAAATCATTATATGCATGCATGCATACATGCATACAAATGTACATACTTGCATGCGTACAATATGTAGATACAGAAGCAAAGACGATGACAGACAGACAGATAGACAGACAGACGGAGATAACACATCCTCCATTCATCCGTTCATTCATTCAATCATCCATCCATCCATCCATCCATCCGTCCATCTGTCCAGGCATGCATGCATACATACAAATATTTGGCATGTTACGCATATGCACCTTCCAAATTTACTGCCCGCTGATTTGTGCTCCTACTTGTTCTGCCGTTTACAATTATTGTATGAGAGAGAGAGAGAGAGAGAAAAAAAAACAAAAAGCCGTAAAAGGAAGCCCTAAAACCGTAAGCCCTCAGCCCCTGGGGACCCGGCGGAAGCTCAAGCGACGACGTGTCGGAGAGCTCGAGTCGCAGGCCTTTCCAAGATTCAGGGAGAAGTTTGAGGTCTTGTTCTCTTTGGGGTGTAGGGAGGGGAGGGGGAGGGGAGGGGAGGGGAGGTTCAAGGGGTTTAGGGTCAGTTGTAGGGTTTTGAGCACACCTATCAGGGTTAGCGTGTTCAGGGTTTGGGCTTTAGGGTTCAAAGCACCTCCAGGCAACGCCATTGTCGAAGGAGGCCGAAAAGCAATTGACTGTGCACAGGCCTCGGACTGCGAGCAGGAAGCGCAGAGGAATGCACCGAAACGTTTCTGACAAAAGACTGTTACGTAATGAATTTAAGATTCAGAAAGCAACGGCTGTAACGTAAGTTCTGCAGAATCAGAGGATATCTGCATTCAGATCCCGATTGCGCACAGGGGCGTTCTTGATCCGGCTCCGAGATTGTATATTTCGGTACAAACATGTACAAACTTAAACTCGTTCCTGAGCTCTTCAATCTCGGCAAATTCCAAATGCCAAAATGCATGGTCAGAATCATCCTTTATGGCGAGTATGAACACTTCAGCTCGGAAAGAGCTGCAAAATTGCAACCCCGAATGCAAATACCTATAGACGTTGATGACAATCAAAGCCCTGCAAAAATAGACAACCTCCAAAAAAACAAAAAACAACTTACCCTGAACCCTGTGAAACTAGTGTAAAGCTCTACATTACCCCATACCCCCCCTGAGTCCCGGGCAGGTCAGCCAAGACAGCTCTATGTCAATGTGGTAGTTTGATGGTGGCTTTTGGGCTCAGATGTGGGACAGTCTAGACCAAGTGTAGTAGAGGCGACTTCCTAATCCAGATATACTTAAAGGATTATGGGACTTAGTTACTAGGGTTATAATTAGGGTAACTATACTTATCACTACTTATAACCCCAATTGAGGTACCTATAACCTTACTTACTAAGTCCCATGATCCTCCAAGTAGTCTTAGGGTGTACGGGGAGCGACTCTAAGGGGCTACCTGTCGCTTCAGATCTCTATATGGGCGGTTGTCAAAATTATGGTCCCTTTTTCGGTCCCTAATATGATGCGGCACCTACTATTTAGGGTACCCAAAAAGGGACCCTAATTTTGACAACTACCCATATATAATTCCATATTTAGGGTTTAGGGTTTAGGGTTTCAGGCGATCCAAAATCCTCTGAATCATAGTCCCGACTTAGCCTTAAACCCTCCCAGAAGGTAGACAAATCTCAAAAGGAACCCGAACTTAGAGAACACCGAAAGCTCGGGTTCGAAGGCGGCGGAGGCTATTTGGTATACAGCTGCAATATAAGAACTGCATACTGCCTTGCCTGTGTCCAAAGCCACCAAAGATTCTGAGCCTTGCGAACTCCAAAGCCCTAAGGTCTATAAACCCTCAGCCTTCATGAGATGTGGGAGTTCCCGAGAATAGGGGAGCCTAATATAGTACCCCAAATAGTAGGATCCTTACTAAAAGGACCCAAAATACGGGGTCCCCTAAGTTTCGGAAACTCCCAGATGTCGTGGGCCCCACACTCTGAAACCCGGAGCCGACAGTGCCCGAAATCCAAACCTTGTCTCTCGGGCAAAGACATGAAGGCTAGCCTAGAGGCTCCTTATATACTGCCATTATTCATTATCGAATTCAGTCTCAAAATACCATTCTCATTATGGCTGTAAGGACCTGGTTCCATAATGGTACTATATATGCAGCTTCTAGGATTTGGGGCTTAGGCGTTTAGTGCTTAAGGTTCGGACGTTTAGGATTTGCGGTCTTGGGCTTATGGCTTAGAACTTAAACCCATGAATCCCTGAACCCTAAAGCCCTAAACCCCGAAACCCTAAACCATAAACCCCTAAACCTAAACCCTAAACCCGTAAACCCTAAACCCCTGAACCCTAAACGGCCCTAAACCCTAAACCCTAAACCCTAAACCCCTAAACCCCTGAACCCTAAACCCCTAAACCCTAAACTCCTGAACCCTAAAGGGCCCTAAACCCTAAACGGCCCTAAACCCTAAACCCTAAACCCCGAAACCCTAAACCCTAAACTCATGAATCTCTAATCCTTGGTCCCACATCCAGGCAAAGGTCCGAGAACAGCGTCAGAAGGTGCTCTCAGAAAGGGAGGACGCTTTCAGGAGAAGCTTCCGTTCCAGGGTTTAGGGTTTAGGGGTTTAGGAGTTTAGGGTTTAGGGTTTAGGGTTTAGTGTATATGTACAAGTGTTGTGTGAATGAAGTCTTTGAAAACCCGGAAAAATAGGGTTGTTATGCAGAGTCTTAAAATCCCCAAAAATTCATGGGTTGTTTCCATGACATGTTGGTGTTGACTTCCTGGTTCTGGCCGTAATGATTCCACAGCAACCCTAGACATGGAACCCTGACCCATAAGCCCTAAATCCTAAACGATGAGCCCTAAGTCCTGAACCCTTGAACCTGCGCCCCAGACTCAGGATGGAGATAGCTTTCGATAATAATGTATCATTCGTAATTGTAACGATAAGCAGCGAGCACTAACACTAGCATAAAGCAACAGGCAATGCTACTCTTCCTCAGCCCTAAGGCATTACTGGCTCAAATCCCAAAGAAAAGCATTTCGACTTGCATCTAAATTTTTGTGGCTACGACATAGCAAAACCATAAGCCCAAGACCATAAGCTGGCTGTTAAGCCCGGAATCCCCAACTTACGTCTTTTTTTTGCAGGGGACTTCCGTAATTCCCAGGGAAAGATCCAGGTGGGATATGAGAGCTGTGGTGCACAGCTTCTTATGAATGGGATGCGGTTTCATTAGCGTGTGCTTGCAGATCTGACTTTCTACGAATAAAATTCTTTTGTACTCTTTACTTGGTATCCCGAATCCGTATGCCGTTTGTTTACGTGCTTTACATGAAGGCTTTCATGGGGCTGGAGGTCTGGGCAAAAGCCCTAGAAACGGCGTTGCAGTTCGATGCACAGCATTCTCGCTGAGGGCTTCAGGGTCTTGGGCTAGCTTGCAGGAAACACGTCGAGGTTCAATGAGAATATCATAAAATAACTTCTCCTGATGGTCAGACATGTCAGGCAAAGGTGCGGCGGCACCTTCGCCAAATTGGCAATGCAGCTGCCAGAAAATCGAAGTTCCCTTAAGGGTACTTTAAAGGTGTCCAGAATACGATGAGGTCTGCTATAAGGAACCATGCACCCTATACCCCTGAATCCTTAAACCCGCCCGCCCCC
>BGNK01000472.1:37213-162440 GCA_003297005.1 Symbiodinium sp. clade A Y106 | reverse complement strand
CCCCCCACCGCAAAAAGTATCTTGGCAGACTTGACAGAGCTCGATGCTACGGAGCATGTGGCTTGATAAGTTGCAGGGCTTGGGGCTGTTCCGGGTTAGGACTTAGGGTTAGGGCTCAATGTAGGGGCCTTAATAAATAGAATAGGGTTTTGGGGGATATTATACTGTAGCTATACTAAGGAACCCTAAGGATACTAAGGAACCCTAAGGATAATCTTGTTATTTGGGAGTTTCCGAAAATTAGGGATACCTTATTTTGGGATCCTTACAATAAGGAGCCTACTATTTAGGGTACCATATTAGATTTAAGCTTCTATAGTAGGGTTTGAAGGCTCAGGTGTAAGGATGGTGGAAAAGCAGCTGAATGGCCCGGTGTTTGGGCAGTGCCGTGTACGCAGGGCTGCTCACACAAGCGAGGTGTCCGATGGGGTCGAAGTTAAGTTAGTCTAGGGGTCAGGGGTTTAGGGCTTAGGGCTTATTGTTTAGGGTTCAGGGTTTAGGGTACGGTAAGTGCGGGCTTCTTGAAACTCGCGGCTGCTTCGCAGGGTTCCTGTTCGGGATTCTACATAAGCGCGCCCTGCTTTCGGAGAGTCTAAAACCATTTAGTTGAAGATTCCTAAACCCTGAACCCTAAACCCTAAACGCTTAAACCCTAAACCCCTCAACCCTAAAGCCTAAATCTATACTCAAGGTCCCTTGTTTTCTGAGGCTCCGAAATGCAATTGCAGGTAAACCTACCTCGTGCGCCCACTGAGAACTCTGCGTTGCCTGTACGCGTGTGTGGAGTTTTTTGGGAAGGGCCCCTGATCTTCGGATAGTGTGAAGAGGTGAGCAGCCCTGTGGTGTTTTTTTGGGTTTTTGGGTTTTGTCTTGTGGTAGGCCTGTTTGCCTTAAAGCGATCGGAGCGTGAAACGCTGCCCAAATTTCCTTGCTGCTCAAGGTATGCAGCGTGCTTACCACTTACCCATATACCGAGAGTGCTCAGAGTCCAAGTTGTGAGTGCTACCGACACAACTCTCCATGCCACTCACAACAGAGAACCTGAGAAAACCCTGCTACATCCGAAGTTCGCAACAAAGCCCTGCATCTCAAGACCATGCTGTCTATGTGTCCTTGGAGACTGCACGCCCATTATGACCAGTCCGAATCCCAAGCGTTGACTGAAGCAACAAGGCTGCGCATCCATAGGCCAGAATCCAAAGCTCTACACACTGATATCCTGAGCTCCGTGATGCAAGGATCCGATTGTGATCTCGTACAAATCCGACACGGGTACAAAGTCATGGCACCGTTCGATTCGTGTACCGATGAGTCGGAATCCCTAACCGTAAGTGAACAACGCAGCCAGGAAAATCGGGCGTTTCGTGCTATTGATCTGTGGTCCGAGGCAAGTTTGGATGATACCTCAGCTCGAGCACCCAAGGGACAACAACCCCCACAGTCCGAGTCTAGCTAAGATAAGGAACCTTGGAGACTTCCTACCTACTTTCGATTTCGGGTCTAGCACAATCAATCACAGGTAAAGACTTTGGCTTCTACATCGGCGACAGAATCAAGGAACGGGCACCAAAAGAATTATTCAAGTATGGCACTCCACACCCAGGAATCTAGAGACACACTCAAAACTACACCGTCATCTCTTAGACCCAGCACATCAGCCAGCCCTCCGAAACACGGTCTTAGGGCTTAGAGTTTAGGGGTTCAGGGTTTAGGGTTTAGGGTTCAGGGTTTAGGGTTTAGGGGTTTAGAGTTTAGGGGTTCAGGGTTTAGGGCTTAGAGTCAGAAGAATGTACGGAAAGAGATTCTTAACCACGAGGATCAGACTTATGCAGAAATGCGTCGTAAGTGCTAGAGGTTCCTTGAGCCCCCCACCTTAACCATGGAAACCAGCTCGGTTCCTATCGGGTTATTGAACTACCAAGGCTTTCTTTACGAGGCTTCCCGCTTCTTCCAGCCTTCGGGTCACGGCTTTGGGGCCTGATTGTCTGAGTGCTTCTAGAGCCTGTGGACCCTAAACCTCTAAAGCCTTAAACAGCCCTGCACACTAAACCTAAACCCTAAGGCTTTCTAGATATCTATGGCTTCGGGGTCTCTTGCCCCGGCGAAGTCTGAGGGTCTGGAAGCACCGTGGGCTTTGGGATCCCAGATGCAGGGAACATGCTGGGGGCTTCAGGGTTTAGGTGGGGATTATAGGGTGTTTTTTTGTAGGGTTTAAGGTTCAGTTAAGGGGGGTTAGGGTGTTGAGTTTAGGGATGGTGGGGGCTCTCAAGTTTGACCTATTCGTCGAATGCAAAATGTGTATTAGGTGCAAGGGTGGAGAGCGGGGTGGAGAGCGGGGTGTGGCGTTTGGGATTCGGGCTTGGGGTTTGGTTCCGCATGGTCGGGAACTTAAACCCTGATCCTAAACCCCAACAGGCGCAACTCAACCCCTAAATGGGCCCGTGCGGACCACCCAGCAAACCTGCACCAGCAGCCCTTATTCAACCTAAATAGCACTTAATTCCATGAAGGTTTACACGTGAACTTTCCGTTCAAGCTTTGTGCAACGTCATTGAGCAGCCGACTATTCTGTCCATCAAGATTTTGTTCTGGTCCTTAAGCTCACTGCTGTCGGTCTTCGAAAGATCTCCGAACTCCCAAAGGCGCCTTCTATGGTTGATTCCAGACACCTGTCCACCTCGAGAGTCTCCATTGTTGTGGTCGCTCCTGTCTACGACCCGACTTGGCTTTCCTGTTGCTTCGGAGCACCCTTTGGTGCCGGTCGTGCGCCGGCAACCTTTGGCACTGAAGCTGGCCATCAAGGCTCCCAGAACCACTTGCTTCCTTACGCTGATCTTTCTTTCGAAACGTGAGGCGATCCTTCAATTATGTGTCGGGACATGTATGTACGGATGCGTGGGTATCTTACATGTAGTGTATGTATATGTATGTATATATATATAATGTCTGTGTGTGCATACATACGCGGATTTGCATATGCATATGTAACAAGTAGATACAGCATCCGTACCTATGTAAATAAGGCACTTACACTTGGAGGAATGCTGCCACAACCAACCTAAAGCATCTGTTAGTTGAAAAAGGAATGCTGCTCACAGATAGCAACTACTCCCGAAGACTACCTCCATAAGACCATAAGGGAAGTTAAACGCTATCCCCCGGCAAAAGCTATCCCACAGAGCCATTTAGACAAGAAGCCACCTCTCTGTACGGGCTAAACACTGGGCTAATTCAAAAGAATTTCAATGATCCGCTCTTTACAAGAGCCCGGAAAAGTGGTCTCGGCTCCGAAGAGGTACCGAGGCCGGCGCCCCACCGTGTTAGCGCGTGTCGAAGGTGGGAGAAAAGCTCTGGGAATTGTCGGACTGCCTCAGCTCCCGGATGCAGACTCTAGGGGCCTCAATAAGTATTGAATGAGGTCTTTAGGGTAGCGACAGTAAGAGCTTCAAGCTTCAATATCATGAACAGAAGACAGGGGTCTAGGGTACCTTTTATGGTATGTTTATGTGAGGGACCATGGTCCAATGGTGCTCTTTGAGGCCCCCAAGCTGTATTCAAATATCGGGGCCGGTAATCATCAGAATTGGGTTTTGGGGTATATTATTCTGGAATACTAACAATAATCATAAAGCTAATGGTAATAGTAATAATGGCAAAAGAACCAAAAGAAACCCGCAGGTTGCCCAGAAAGAATAAGTTGAATGCTGCGGTCTGCCTGCGAGGGCACATCAAATGCCCATCTCGAAACCACGTTTTCCTGTGCAAAGGGGCTTCCCGATCAAACTGACTAGTCTTGCACCCAACCTCTAAGCCAACCTAAAGCCTAAACCCAAGCTCTCGGGCGCCTGCTAGGATTGGCCGAAGATCCGCAACCTCGGCCGTCCGCCGTTGAGCCCGGTACGTGGCTTCAGACGAAGATATTCAAGATTCTGAAAGGGTTTGGGCTTGAGGGTTTAGGTGCGTTCCGAGAGAAAAGACAGATTCTGAATCCTACTATTTCGGGCCAGTTTGGGGTATCCTTAAGTGTTGTCTGAAACTCCCAGTTCCCTCAGGAGCCACATCATCACTGCTGCAGCTTTGGGGTCTCCTTGGACCTGGAAAAGTAAGTAAGGCTATAAGTACCTTAATTGTGGCTATCAGTAGTTATAAGTATAGTTACTAATTATAACCCTGGTTACCAAGCTCCGTGGGCTTCGGCTTCGGCCTCTCGTCAGGACGAGGACTGAGGACTCGGGAAAGTGCTTCACGACCATTACCACCATGCTGCACCCTAAACCCTAAACCTGAAACCCTGAACCCTGAACCCTGAACCCTAGCCTTCTGATTCGATTCAGGCTGGTGGTTTTTTGGGGCCTGCGTCTGCGGGCCTGCGTCTACGCAATTGTTACGGCATCGGATTCCCATGCAACCGCTTTTGCTTCAAATCCTTCAAGCCTGAAACCCTTGAGGCTGTAGAATCCAAGGCTCAGGATTCACTAAAAAGGGCCTGAATCATTTGATATATGACCTCCTTGATGTAGCCCCATGGCCCATGGCCCTGTTCTGATCAGCAAGGCCCTTTGCTGACGGTTTCCAAACTTTGCGGCATGGGCTAGTGCAACGCAGACGAGTGGCCTGCCCCGGAATGGCACCAAGCGACTGAGTGTGCGAGCCACTGAAAGCCACGGAAGTGATGCATAGCAGCTGGGTTTAAGGTTTAGGTTTTAAGGTTTAGGCTTTAGGGTAAGGCCAGGCCCACTGTTTCCGAAACTACCCCTGCACTTTGAAACCCAACAGTCAATCTCCGTATTTGTCACAGGCACCCCTTTTGACTCCAAAACTGAGCTACGGGCTTCAGGTGTATAGGGTCTACAGGCGGAGGGTTTCCCTGAGTTCCGGCGACCTAGATGCTCATCCTCCTTGGATTTTCGGATTCGGTAGTTTCGGAAGCTAGTTTACACGCCTTTGTCGTGGGGGGCTTAGGTCTGAGTTCAATCAAAGTTTTAGGGCCAGGGTTTGGGAGTTGAGGGTTGGGTAGCACCTGAAAGCACGCCCTTTACACACCTTGAGTTGTCGTAAGAAAGAAAGTCTGTGAAAGAAACTTTCTGAAATGCCCGCACTGCCCTCACATTGTGGCTTGGGTTCTTGCTTGACGCCTTTCTGTATTCAGGCCTGCTTGCGGAGTTAAACCTACGATGTAGGCTTCTTCCGGGCTTGGCGGTCGTCAATACGTACTGGATGGGGCTGTTCCGGTCAATCCCCGCGGCCGAACGCGTTCAACAGGCTTGCGAGTCGGCATAGTATGGGGGCCTGTATAAGTACCACATTATATCTATAGTGTAATATCAAATTATGTTACGCCCCCTATACTGACTAACTGATCTTGGTGATGTGGTGCATGATGGATGACGGAAGGATTCGGGCTCTACCTGCTCAGCATCACGCTCGACCGGCTCAACTGTCGGGCAACGCCTACAGCTACAGAGCGGGCGTGACCACACATGGGTTTGTGTAAGCCGGCTTCACGGATATGGGCTTTATTTATAGTACCCCATTTATAGTTACCCCGGAGCCTCCACGTAAGGAGTTCATGATTTGGACGGGCCTATGGCTTGGGGCCAACCGTTCCGGCTGAGGGCAAAAAGCAAAATACCAAGGGACGAAAGAAAGGCTTCGCCAACGCAGACCCGACCCCAACCAAACCCTACAGTTGTGAGTGCCAATTGCAGGTAACCGTTGGAATGCATAAAAGAACGACTATTTGATGACTCGAGTTCCGGAGTGTTTCGCGGTGATTCCGGAGTGATTTCAGAATGATTTCGGAATGGTTTCGGAATGATTCCGGAGTGTTTTGACGGGATTTGGAGTGATTTCGCAGCAATTTGGAATGATTTTTCGGAGTGATTCCGAAGCGGCTGGGCCTGATCTCGCGTGTCTTGAAGATCGAAAGCACTCTGAAGTCAGTCCTGAGATTGTGATTCCTTGATGCTCACGTGGTGGGATTTGCTATCACACCAGAATCGCTCTCGATGACGGGCACTCTTAACCCTAACCCTAAATCCCTAAACCCTAAACCCTAAATCCCTAAACCCTAAGTCCCTAAACCCTACATGGGTCCTACATCCCTAAACCCTAAATCCCTAAATCCCTAAACTCTAAATCCCTAAACCCTACATTGGCCCTACATCCCTAAACCCTAAATCCCTAAACCCTACATCCCTGAAGCCTAAATCCCTAAACTGCAGAAGAGAGGGCCCTCTCTCACAAGGCATATACCTAGACTTTCATGAAATGTAGTTAAGTGATACATGCCCCACAGCAAACCTAGCGCTGCAAAGAGCTCGAGACTATGTCTGTGACTATAACATTACCCCTTGAGATTTTAGGCTTCGATTTCGGGGTTCAGGGCCAAATTCTGCACTGCCTTCCGAAATCCTACCACAGCTTTGCGGCTCAATCTTACAACCGGCTCTCTAATCCCTAAAGCCCTAAACCCTAAACCCTAAACCCCAAATCCTCAAGCCCTAAACCCTGAACTGAACCCTGCGGGAATGGATCCCTATAGTAGTCCCTATATCATCCCCAATAATAGTCCCGGGTTAGGGTTTAGGGTTTAGGGTTTAGGGTATTTTGGGGTCTTCTTGTTAAAACAGAACATAACCCAGTCCACCATTCCCTCCTAAGAACCAGACAGTAAAACTCAACGCAGACATCGCGAAGTTGCCTTTTGTTGAGCTCTGGCCGCGGATCCGTCCGTGACAGAGCCATCGAGTGATTCCGGGGTTGGGTGGTGGAACCTTTAGGGTTTAGGGTTTAGGTTTAGGGTTTTGGGTTCAGGGTTTAAGTTTCGGGTTTAGGGTTTAGGGTGGGGTTTAGAGCTGAGGAGTATCGCGGTTGCAGAAGGGGTCTACAACTCTACAACAGGGTTTATAACCGTTCAAGTCGAGGTCGATCCAGGTGCAACATAGAATGCAGTGTGCATGGATTTGTTTACTTATTGCTTGAGCTGCGGGTCTACAAGGAAGGCACACTCCATCTCGGGAGGTTCATCCTGCTGGGGGGAGCTGCACACCCCCAAACCCTAAACCCTAACCCCAAATCTTCCAAACGACCCGACTTCAGGGCCCTTTTGGGCAATCTCTGCCCACATTCGAAGACTACTGTAGGAGCCTTAATGATTAGAATTGGTTTTTTGGCCTCCTTTATAGTCTACTTCTAAAAAGGAGCCCTACGGAATAATCTTGGTAATTAGTTCTGCTTCCATATTCCCGGAACCCACTTTATAGGGACTTGGGCGCTTCCCTAAACCCTAAACCCTAAATCTCTAAACCCTGGATTCTAAACCATTGGAATATAGTCTTTCACACAGCCACGATCACTAGGTCGACTGTCTCGGAGATTCCAGAATCGAAAAGGATCAACACCCAACAAGCTATCCCCAAGCAGTGCTAAGAGCATGGTAGCAACTTACTATGGCATCCTTAATAAATTAGAATAGGGTTTCGGTGCCATTCTGCTTTCATCTATAATTGTGATAGGGAGCCCCAAGATCGTATTGGTAATATTTTTATAGTTATCCAAGCTTCCACATTATGGGCGTGGCAAGATCAAGGCCGACGGCTTTCGAAACGCTGCTCTTATCGGAGATGCAGCAGCCCAGAGAAGCTTTGCGGGAACGCAAAGTCCTAGCGTCCTTGCGTCTTCTCTTGCAACCCTTCTTCTAAGGAGCTTGTCTGCCTAAGTTCTTGAGAATCTGAAAGTCTACTGTCTACTGGCCAACATGTTTCTTCCCGGCCATAGAGCAAGGCTTCTTACGGCCCAAGACGCGCCAGCCATGTGTTCCAAAAATGCTCAGCTTTCAGCCGCACAATGTGCTTCATTGTGCTTCCCGAACAAACCCGAAACCCGCATACCCTATGCCCACGTCTCCACACCCTCAACCCCAGAACCGATAGGCTTTCACTGTCTGGTTTTTGTCTGGGAATGGGGGAATGGATCCCTGTAATAGTCCCTATACAATCCCCAAGTAGGGTTTAGGGTTAGGTCCTGAAACCCTACCGGTAGATGCCCGCTTAGCTCCCCAGGGCCCGTGACACCTCCAGGCCCCATTGGGCCCCAGACCGGTCCGGTTGCATTAGACGTGAGAAGAGGCTCTGAGGCTCCGAAGGCAAATTTCTGCATGTTGAATAGTAGGGTTTTTGTTGTTGAACTCCTTTTTGCGTCTGCCCAAAGGTTATGGTCGGGTTTAGGGTTTAGGGTTTAGGGTTTGGGGTTTAGGCTTTGGGGTTTGGGGTTGAATTCGTGTTTCACGGGTTTCTAGTTGTGCTTATCGTGGATTTAAAGCTTGTTAGACGGCGCTTGGCACCTTTAGGGTGTCTTTGGGGTGCAACACATGTTCTGGGGGGTGCAGGATTCCAGGGGTTTAGGCTTTAGGGATAAGCTTTCGGGTGTAGGGTTTTGGGCTATCCTTCACCCTAAATCCCGAAAACTCTATACCCGAAGCAAGAACTTGAAACCTTTTGACAAGAAGTCCAACAACCGCGCACAAACAACTAAACGATCCAAAAAAACCCTTCGAACAGCGAAAAACCCTTTTCGCCAGGAGGAGTCTTTGAAGTCTTGCGTTCTGCATCTCTTCGGAGTCTTCGGAGGGAGCGCTGGGGCCACGGCAGATCAGCCAGAGGGTCCCAAGGGTTTCAGGGTTCAGGGTTTTCGGCTTGGGGCTAAGGGTCTCAGGGTTTAGGGTTCAGGGTTTCAGGGTTTAGGGTTTCAGGGTTTTGGGAAATATCAGCTAGCTCGAGCAGCAAGGCCTCTGTCCTCCCTTGGCCATCTGTCCACCGTGGCTCGGCAAAGGGGGTGACCGCTTCGTAAAGAACTGAGACCGCGAGTTACCAAAGTCGGTGGCTTCAGAGTTTCAGGCTTTAGGGTTAAGAGCTTAGGGCTTAGGGTTTGGTTTTTGACACATCATACACTTTTTGGCCAATCCTACTCTACAGTCGTTATGAAACCCTGATTACAGGATGGAGTGTATATCGGGGTTTCCACTGCATCACATGTACGTAATATAGGGTATATTATACTAAAGGAACCCCCAAAATAGTATTGGTATTTATTTAGGCCCCCATAGTAGGTAACTGGCGGCCGGGGCTAGGCATCTCGCCGCAGGCCGCTGCACCCTGCTGGCGGTTCTGAGAGCTATCTCCTCCTAGAACCCTCGAATACCCCCATACCCAAATGCTAGGGCTCGAAAAGGCCTGTATCGAGGCCATGAGGGCTCTACCCTAAACCAGAAAGTCTTTCGCAAGGCGTTGCTTTAAGCTGTTGTTTCGAAGTTTCGGGTGTGCCTGTAAACGCTATCATGAAAGTATCTTGTTCAAGGGGATAGCACAGAGTCGTATTAACCGCTGCGGGTTTGGCTCTGCAACCGGTACCACCACGCAGATTATGTCTCCTGATGTAAGCGCGGCGGCATTTCTTCCGATTGCTTCACATGCCCTGCATCTTGCCATGTGATTGTGACAACAGTATAAAATACCATAACATACTGTAATGCACTATAGTATACTACAATATGCTACCATATACTATAACGTACTACAATATACTATAATATATGTAAAAGCCCAGACAGCCTCCCATCATGGCAGCAGTTTCCTTGCTCGTAGGGCGTAGAAGCAGTATCTCCAAATCCGAAATGAGTGAGGCCTTTACACCAAAACCTTCCCGGACCCTCCATCTACCCTCCATTAGACCCTTAATACCCATCATTTGGGACCACATATTCAATCGTGATCCCTAAACCGAAACTCGCAAAAAGTTCGGCTCCCCGCCAACTATGGGTTCAAGACGCCTTCAAGCCTTCAAGCCGCGTCTCCACCTATCGCATTCAGGCATCAGCACTTCAGGATGTTCTGGTTTTGAAAATTTCCGGAAGCGCAGCCCCGCAAAAGTACTGGAAGTTTCTTGTGGACACATTTTATGGGGATAGCCTAAACCGCAGCCTTCTGGGTGGCCTGACCTGGCAAGCGTCTATAAACGTTTGCGCATTGATACGACTAGGCCGCTGGAGAGATTTCAGGGATAACACTGGCGTGCATGAAATCAATGAGCCCAGACGGTGCGAGCAGCATCGCTCAGTGCAAAGCAAAAGGAAGTAGAGGATGCTTGAAATGGTTCAAAGCCTAACTAAGTCAAACGAAAAGATGGTGCAACCCTCCCAAACGTGAGCCATCCAGCCCAACAACTCCTCGGGTTTAAATACCGTTCCATAACAGAATTCAAGTGCTTCTGTCTGTCAACCACAAGCTGAAAGCCTGTCTCTTTCGAAACCGTTGAAAGCTCTACAATCTCGAAAGCATAATGCTACAGAACACTTCCATCCTTCAGCCTGACATAGTTACTTTAAAGACTTAATGATTAGCATAAGGTTTTGGGAGTATATAACACTATAAATGTATTTTGGAACGCTCAGAGAAGTGAAATTGATCTTGTTTAAAGAAAACAAGGGAAATAAAATGGAGCGCTTGAGCTTACTATTTGGAATACTAGTGGTAGTTATTAATATTCGACCCTAAACCCTAAACCCCAACCCTAAACCCTAAACCCTAACCACAGAACCTAGACCCTAAACCCTGAAACCGAATCAGCAAAACAGAGTCATCCCTGAGTCGCATCGCTTCGGCGCAACGCGAATTTGAAGCAACATGCCACGTTTCGGCTGGGACTTGGGATTTTGTGGTCTAGGGTTTTGTTTTAGTAAACCTTAAACCCTAAACTGTAAGGGTTCAGGGCTTAGAGGTTCAAGGGGTCTAGGGGTTAGGGACATGGGGTTTACTGGTTCAGGGCTCAGGGTTTAAGGCTTAAGAGTTAAATGGGTCCAGGGTTAAGGGACATGGGAGTTTGTGGCTTATGGGTTTAGTGTTAGGCTGTGGTGTCTGTCTAGGATTGAGGGTTTAGGATTTAAGATTTGGGTTTCGTAGGTTTCAGGGTTCGGGACTCCAGGGATATTTAAAGGCTTTGAATCATTGAAGGGCTTGTGACTCGGGATGAAGGCCACGGGCTCAGGGCTTAGGGCTAGGGTTTAGGGTTTAGGGGTGTAGGGTTTAGGGTTTAGGGCTGTAGGGCTCAGGGTTTAGGGTTAGGGTTCAGGTTTTGTGATGTAAGGTTGTTGGTTTAGAGGGAGCGTCGATGGAGACTTGGACCCCTAACCTCCAAGAGCCATGTCCCACGGACTCTAGGATCTCGTATCGATCCGAAAGAAAAACCTCCGCAGAAAAAAAGGAGAGGCATAGCCACCAAAGCACGAGAAGCAAAGGATTTAAGACATGTGCGGGTTGAGGGCTTCCTGTACGGCCTAGATGCGCGCCTTCAAAGCGCTGGGCACCTTTCTGGGCTTGAGAACAAGCAGCCAACCCCTTTTCGACCCCTGGAAGTTCCGTCAGCTAGTGGCAAAACCCTGAGAAGAATAGTGGTCATTGCAATCCACTAAAAAATTCTGTACTCCAGCAAAACATAGCGAATCTAACGCATAGCCTAGGATCGCATCTTCCTCGCACCTCTCGTATACCGGGACAAGCATTGCGCTTGCGGCAATTTGCAGCTCTATACCGCAGTATCGGCAGAATCCTAGAGTCAGAACCCCAAGCCCAACAAAAAACATAACAGCCCAAGCTGAAAGAGAAGCACAAAAGCAGCCCAATAATCCAAAGCCCCCCTAGACCCTAAACCCTAAATCCTAAAGTACAAGAAAAGGCTCCTTGGGCTACCTCTCCGCACTCCGGGGTTCTTCACGTCAGAACCTGGGAAGGAGCCGAAAATGACAACAGGGGCTTGGAGATCGAGGATCAGCGTTTAAGCTGCTAGGGCTTAGGGCTTTACCGTTCAGGGAATACTCGTAGGTTTTGTGGGATTCGCGTTTTAGGGATTGTTACTTAGGGCTTCAGGGTTTAAGGTTTACAAGTCTAGGAATTCGGATTTTCGGTGTTAGCGTCGAATCTTCAGGATTCAATCAGTGAGCTCAGGTCCTACTTGAAGGTTCCCAGTTGGGTAGGGCTTTGGGCTTTCAGTTTAGCGTGTTGTAGAGGTATAAGTATACACAATGGGAAGAGTGACCGTAATATAGGGGCCTGAATAATTCGAATAGGGTGTTGGGGCAGATTATACTATAATTATAATAAGGAACCCCAAAATAGGTAATTTATTTAAGCGCCTGTAGTATACACAATGGGCTATACGAGGCATAAGGCCTTCAGTTCGGAGTTTCCGAGATGCTCGCAGGACGCGCTCCTTGCGGCTGATGGGCCGAATCTCATTGCCCTAAGGCCCTAACTAAGTACCCTCGTAAACCCCCAAAGCCTAAACCCCAAACCGATGTTTTGGGCAGCTTCCTGGTTCCGGACAACTGGTAATGCAGGATTTTGTCCATCAGCAGTATGACAGGGAAGCCTCAACTGCTGAAGCGATACCGGGCATTTTCAAGGTTTCGTATTGTGAGGTTCCTTATGTAAGTCCCTAAGAAGGTAGGTTACTTGTGGCTGAGGTCGGAAAGTTGGAGTTCAGGGTCTAATATGTGGGCCCTGAAAAATTCAGAATGTAGCTTTGCTTGCTTATATAGTATAGTTATCATCATGAACCCCCAGCCCGAAGGAATAACAGGCAGCTACAATAATATAATGAAACTTACAGAATGATGTTTATCTGTATACAAGAAACCCTGAGGAATACCTGAACCCTAAACCCTTACGAATAATGTTACTCAAAAATCATAAACCCTAAACCCTGAACCCTGAACCCTACTTATCATTCAAGCCCTTTTCTTAGACTTCCGTGGATCCTAAGACTTGGGGGTATTGCGGTCTAAGGATCAGGGGTTTAAGGGTTAAGCATACAGGTGTTTGGGGTTTGTGGGTTTAGGTTTAGGGCTGACGGAGGTTGGTGATAGTTTTCATTCATGATGATCATGCTCATGGTAGCAGCCGGACTGACAATAATCATACAATATAGGGGCCGTAACTTGGACCAGGGTTTCGAGCCATACCATAACTAGGGTCGCAGCAAGGAGACCTAAATTAAAGAATACGGCTACTAATCACTTAAAACCCCTAAATGTACACCGTATCCCCCTACATCCTACACCCTAAACCCCAACCCTAAACCCCAAACCCTAAACCCTCAACCCTAAGACCTAAACCCGAAACCCTGAACCCTAAACCCGAAACCCTAAACCCTCAAACGGAAATGCCGAAACCCCAATGCTGAGCTTGAGGCCGAACATCCCACGCTTCCTCAGTGCCGCACGTGCGCGCTGACATTTTCACGGGTGCTGACCCCACAGGTTTAAGGGTTTTAGCGTTTAGGATTCAGGGTCTTAAGATTTAGGATTTAGGTTTTTAGGGTTTAGGATTTAAGGCTTTAGGGCTTGGGATTTAAGGGTTAGGATTTAGGGATTGGGTTTAAGACTTCGGATTTACGGTCAAACCGGAAAATGGAAGCCTGAATCATTGGACCAGGACGGTGGGGGGGGGGGTACGAACTACAAGTCCAGTCTGCGAACAATCTCCGAAAACAAACTAAAATATTAGGAGGACCTGTCAGAGAAACCTACACCCAGTAAGAGCCTTCTACAACCTGACCAAATCTTGAAAAACCAAGTGAGAACCGTCTCAACCCTCCCCAACCCTATAAGAGCCCTAACACACTCGAAGAACAGATAAAACCATCTAAAAGTCTCCCAAACCCGACAGAGCCTTAAAAGAAAGCTACAAGAAGCCCTCCGAAACCGTAGAGAATCAATCGTATAAAGAGAGCTGAAAAAACTCTAAAACCCTTTAAAGCCATGCAAAGCCGTACAGAACCTTTACGTTTGAAGCGCGCCAAAACACCTGCAAAAGCCGCAAAAACCCTACAGAACCTTGTAATGGAGCTCAAAAGAGAATCCTGGAAACAAACTCTCCGAAAACCGAATCGCCCCTATCAAGTACAGTCGAATTGAGGGTTTGGAGTTTAGGGTTGAGCAGACACCTTACAAAACCTTATAATGACGAGACCCCCAACAACCGAGGGTCGGCGGGAGTGGGGCCCGCAGGCCCTGCCTTTTTCGGCTCCTGGCGCTGGGTCACCAGAACAAAGAGAGAAGGAGGGGTTTAGGGTTTAGGCTTCAGGGTTCAGGGTTTGGGGTTAGAAGGAGGGGTCATGATTGCGCCTGCTTCTAGGGATTTTTGAAGCTGATACAGGCTTCTATAGGCGCTAGTAGCATGCTTTGGAGGTCTTATGTGATGGATGAAGCGTACCTTAGTTCTTGATCTTTACAATAAGAATCCTACTGGCGGAGGTCTATATCAGGTCCCGGAATGATACTGGCCCAACTGATGACATTTAGAATGATCATATTTATGACAACATCCACGAAGCTAAAAACTACGTGTACAAAATTAATACCACGACAGCAATCACGATGATGATCATGGTGGTGAGGATGAGGTTATTGATAAAGATAAAACATGACCGTGATAATGGTAGCAATCATCGCAGTCATCCCATGCACGAGTGTAATGGTTAAACTTTCACGACAAACAATGGTAATAGCTATAGCAACGGCAATTAGCACGATGATAATAATTGCAGCTTTGGGTGACGAGTACAATGTGTTAGCGTTTAGGGCCTGCTTTCGTGTTTCAGGTTTCGGGTTGTTTTGGAGCACTTTTGGGTTAGTACAAGGTCTTGAAGCGGCGGGTCTGGATGATGGCATTCAGGGTGACGGTTCGATTCCGCTGCAGCGACATCTTCAACCTCTTCCTGCTCAACCAACAAATGTCCGAACTCAGATCCCTCCGCCGGCGCTTCGATGCTGAAGCCCTTACGGTGGCAGGAACCGCCCAAACTGTGAGGCAAATGAACTCCCACAAGTTCCAAACCCCGCACCTTCGACAACGCGGTACTTCATTTTCAAATCCCTGGAGGCCCTGGTTGCTAATCCACGACCTTGTCATCTCTGGATATTTGTCAACCTGCGAAATCAAAGACTTTTAGCCTGGATATCTGAACCCCAAGCATCCACACCGAAGGTGTGCAAATGCATCCTGCCAGCTCTACATGCCGATTACTGTTTGTCGTTTGGCTCCAGGCCTTAGAACGCGAACCCCCGGCCATGAAATTCCAAAGCCCTCAAGCAATTCCATCCACAAGTAGGCGTCTCTATAGGCTTTGAATTACAGGCTAGCCCTCAAGTTGAGAGGTCTCCGGTTTCCGAAGTCTTGTGTTTCCTGTCTGGGGATTCTGGCGGCTTCGGTTACCCATGGTTACCCGTAATCTCGATGCGGATTAACACTCAATACGAGAAATACACACACATATCATATCTGTATATAATGTACATGCCCAATATCGCCAAATCAGAAGCTATGTATCGGTATGTAACATGTATGTATATCCCTACATGTATGTATGTGTATATGCAGGCACATGGACATGTTCTTTCGTGCAAATATCTATTGCGGGCTTGGGTTGCCGAAATTCACAAGAAGGTCGTTGAAGGAACCTGGGCATGCCTCGGCCACTACTTCTTCATCCGAAGTGTGAGGGGATTCCGTGTCCTTGCTGCGTCAGAGCTGTTCGGAGGGCTTCGGGTTGGGAATGTAGCGGTTAAGGTCTCAGGTAGCTCGGAGGGATGAAAGTTTGAGCCTCGGCATTAAAGCCTGTCAATCGCGTCATAGAGACCCACAATTCTACAATGATGACTTCAAAACAGCGCAAAAGCCGTAAAGGCTCCACATCTGCTTTGACTAAACCTGCTCAACCGGTGAGGAGACATTGGCAGTCAGCAGCGGCGGCCCGAAGATAGAACGGATTCCCAAGATCAGCAGCAAGACGTTTCTCACTTTACATAACGGAGCCTGCGGATTACAACGGCTTAACCAGGAGGTCTCTAGTTGGTCCAGTAGTTAGGCCGTGTTGTTTGCCGGATCCAGTACGGAACGCACTCTCGGACCATTGTGGCTGGCATCGGCAACAGTTTGGAGAGGTCTCCGCGGCACCCCGTCTGCAACGCCATCGAAGCCTGAGAACAACCCTGAACCCGAAGAAAGCCACCAAACACACAAACTTCTCAACTTCGACAACCATGTGCAGGTTCAGGGCGGCGTGAGTTTACGTAGCAGATTCCAACGAATGTGCACAAAGGCGCAATTTGACACGGCTTCGGTCCAACAGGTGGTGAACTCTGTTATCGTATCTCTAGCAGCCCAACCGGACTCATCCGTGTCAGAAGTAGCAACCGCCGCACTGTCAATCGAACCACTCGCAGCCCCAAGGCTTCGAGGGAGACTCACAGAGACTCTTCCATCAGAAGGAATCTAGAAGGAATCCTGTGTTGGGAACCTGAGGGTCTAGAGATGTCCGGCCGCAAGATCAGTCGTAGTGCTGTGGATCGTGAGTTTTCTCTCGATGCCTGAAGTTCTAAAGGGTCGACAAGCTGAGGTCCACCCGGATTGCACTGACCCAAAGAGCCTTCCTCGAGGTGCTGGGGATGGAAGGCCAGAGCTGAGGGTGTTCACTATTGAATTTAGGACGTAGGACCCAAGGTGTCCAACACTGGCCGCGCAAACCTGCCTGCTCAAAGGGTTCCTAAGATCTCCCACAGCTAGCAGGAAAGCAAGATTGCACCTCCTGGTGCTGGCGGAAAGACTGAACTCAATAGATATTTGCCAGAATTAAAGGAGGTTTCTGCAAAAAGGACCCTACTGCTTGGCCTTTTGATCTTGATTACGGGCCGTTACATTCTGATGGTCTCGGAACCCAGACCAAGATTGCTCTGGCCGGAAAGTCTGAATGTTGAACTCGCTAGTTACTTCAACTCAAGAAATCTTGCAGGGGGCGGTATATACTATGACATTCTGTTGAAATCTGCTTCGGGGTCAGCAGCATGTACTGTGCACGCAAGCTTTGCGCTGGGTTTGTGGTTCGTTGAAGCTACGCCGGGCTGAACGCCTGGCGGCTGGGTTGAAGGGCCAGGGCTTACATGTAGTCCCCAACTTAAACTCGTTGAAAACCCTAGGATACTGGAGCTACAGCTATGACCTCGGATGCGCGAGTTCAGCATCTGAAGGCTTCGCTGCAGAATGCTTCTCTTTGAACCGCACAGTATACGTGCCGTATTTTATCAAACAAGGTCTTGGCTCAGCTACAGTACAACGATGTAGTATCGGTGCCTTAATGATTAGAATAGGGTGTTGGGGTATATTATACTATCGTTATAATTAGGAACCCCCAAAATACTATTGGTAGTTATTTAGGCCCCTATGTTAGGGGACTATGAGGGGGACCACATGTTACCCACAAACCCGAGAAGCTTCGGGCATTGAACTCAACAACACGGGCAATTAAGCAGAATAGGGTTTTGGGGGGCCCAAGAGGAAAGTACTACTTTTTCCGATTGCCTACTGGAGACAATACTGGGATACAAGTACAGACCGTTACCAACTATTCCGACCCCTACATTAGGATGCCCTAGACCCTAAACCCTAAACCCTAAACCTCTAAACCCTAAACCCTTAACGGGTTCTGAAGACAACCGAAACCCCTAAAGCCCTAAACCCCTAAACCCTAAACCCTAAACCGTCTGCTTGGTGATGCCACTTCGAGGCTTCCGGCTTTATGGGTTTCTGGGACCGAACCAAGGCCCCAAACCAGCCCATCTGCCAAAACCGACTGAAAGGAAAGCTATACAAAAAAAACACTCAAAATAGATGTATATATGTACATATGCATATACGTATGTATGTATGTATGTATGCATACATATCTATGTACACTGTGCTCATGATTACATACTTATTTCTTTATGCATACAATATCTTTCTGCTGGCAAATAGAAACCATTCTATTTCCCAATGCAAGACTCTGCTCGACGCACCTTTCTTGAATGGGCTTGATATTCTTATCCCTGTTCTAATCCCTTTGCAAGTTCCTATTGTAATCTGTTGTCAAAGCCTGCGATATCGAAAGTTCTCTGCTAATAACATGAATACTCATGTTGATACGTAAATACTGATACTAATATCGGATCATGCAAGGCTCCACACAGTGAAGCCAGGTGCACGAGTGCAATGGTCGAGAAAGACGTTCGACCTGCGAGTGGCTGCAAGAGTATGGTGGGGTCTGTCCGGAGCCCTCATAATATACATATATATATACATATATATATACAAATATATGCATATATATATATACATATATACATATGTATATATATATATATGCGGGCCTTCCTAATCAGAATAGGAATTTGTGGTATATCATACAAGAAGCATGACAAGGACTTGCAAGGAAGGCAATTATCAGGGTCAAAACTCACCACTGTCTCAAAGGCGCGCCAACCGCCCAAGGATCACCGGGTTGTAGCCCCCATCCGTCATCCTCTTCTCTGTCTGGCCGAAGAAATGCCGCAAAACTAGATGTCCTTTTTCAAGTGCGCCCCAAACAAGGTAGCGCTAATTTCAAGAAAGCTGCATGTTGTCTTGCTTCGGCCACAACAATTCGTGTCAGAGAAGACAAGTCTAAGCGGGACAGTAAGGCATGGAAAGACCACGAAAACCTGTCTACTAACAAGGGCCCGCTGTAAGGAGAGAGGCCTTATTTGCAAATCCTTGTCTCGCAGCCGCGCGTGTTAATGCGTTCCCCTCCTGATGCAGATCCTAAATCCTAAACCCTGAATCCTAAGCCTTGAATCCTGAACCCTAAACCTTA
This sequence comes from Symbiodinium sp. clade A Y106, assembly GCA_003297005.1. NCBI lineage: Eukaryota > Dinophyceae > Suessiales > Symbiodiniaceae > Symbiodinium > Symbiodinium sp. clade A. The sequence goes on along the minus strand of BGNK01000472.1, from coordinate 143,720 downwards.
TGAAACCCTGAACCTTAAGCACTCCACTCACCTGATTCGTGAGAGTCTTATGCCTATCTGCGGTCGTGGGGGCATCTACCTTACTAGGGATCACATGAGGACGAGCAGAAGTTTCTCGCCACCTATTTGGGGCTTAAGGCCTAGGGTTTAGGATTTGGATGTGGGGAATAAGATTCAGTTTAAGGCTTCGGGGTTGGAATGCCTTCCGAAGAATCAGACACCGTAAACCTTAACACCCAAAACCCTAACCGGGTTTAGGGTTTAGGGTAAACCCTATAAACCCCCAAGCCCTAAAAGAGAAAGTGCGCCTCAGCCAGCAGTTCCCCACTCGCCCGAAATCCTGCGCCAGCACCGTGGGCTTGGCACCCGACCTATACCCTCAACCCCGAACCCTCAATTCATGCACCTTCAATCCTAGACCCTAAACGGTATAGAGTTTAGGGTTAAGGGAACCCGATCTGGAGCTTGAGCCGCAAAAAGTCAACAAGTCGAGTCCACGAGAAACTCGCTTGTGACAAGCCCTGTGTCCTTGGCTTTGCACCTACATCCACCAGCTAGACCCTCCAACTGTTTATATTCAAGACCCCATTGAAGCACACCCTTAAGGTTTCAGGGCTTCTATAGGCTTGAAATGGCGTTGTAGAGGCTGCTTGTCAAACAGTGCAGTACACTTATGGGACTCTGAGATTGGGAGTAGCTAGCGTGGGTTGGCGCGCGGCGCCCACTGGAAAACCTTTCCCGGGACGCGGCTGAGCCACTGGCACGGTGCATTTTTTGTGCGCACGTCCTATTGTTTATAATACACAAGTTCCTTGTGGCCACATTTGCCCAAAACCTGTATATATATATATATATATATAGTAAATTCCAGTGCATGGGGGACCTTTGGGCTTCCAACACTCTGACAAACCGACGGATCTGGATGTCTTACCAGCATCGCCCCAGTACTCAGTATGGCCCGCGTGACTCTATGACCTGTGCTGAGATTGCTGGGCTTTCGCGCTGAGGGTTTCTGGGTTGATATGGTTTAGGTTTTTAGGGTTTAGGGTTTCAGGGTTTGGTTCTTTATCGTGTTCGGGCACCATGCTACAATGAAAAGCCCTGTTGTATCACTGCAGCCGTGATCGACATGTGACTTGGAGATGTGGTGTTTGGGGTTCGGAGCACGACAACAAAAACAACCACGACCACCATCAGGAGACCACGAACAGACCAGAAGGAGACAATGAAGAGACTACCTTATTATTACTATTACTACTACTACTACTACATTCTTATTCTCATTCTTATTGAGATTCTTATTGCTGTTTGTTTCTAATTGACGTCATTATCGCTAGTTTTCTTATTTCTTATTCTGACTACCGGCAGATTTTATCACGCCATCGACAACCGACCAGCCCATGAGCCCCTGAACCCCAAGTACAAAACATGAACTCCATAAACCAAACACCCTGAAAAACCCGAAACCATAGATAAATGGATAGATAGATGGATAGCTAGATAGATAGGTAGATAGACAGATAGATAGATAGATAGAAGGATAAGAAGATAATTAAATACATATATATATATATACATATGCCCCATACCCTCCCGGGGTCCTGAATCAGCGCGGCGTCGCAGCCCTTCTGGTGAGCGCACTCCTGAAGTTGATGGATCAGCCACTGCGAGTTGCGCATGAGGGATGGAAAGTAATGAAAAGCTTTCAGGTTCAAGTACCCCATTAAAAGAAACGTACATATAATATGACATATAAATATACATGTATATATATATCTCTCTCTCTCTCTTGTAAAACCCGTATAAAGCCACCTGGGCAGACTGAGACTGACTACGGGCCTCAAATCTTCAAGCCGGCTGGGAAGAAGCTTCGGAAAACCCCCCAATTCCCCCCCCCCCCCAATTCCTCCCCCCCCCGGAAAAAAAACAGTGCTGTCTTAGGCTCTTCGGGTGTCGGGGTTGTGGAGTTAGGCTTCATGTCCGGTGCTCTTAGATGTGCGGCTGGGGGGGCCTTGAAGACTGGAGGATATCCAGGCTGCTTAAAGGATCATGGGACTTAGTGACTAGGGTTATAATTAGGGTAACTATACTTATAACTAGTTATAACCCCAATTAAGGTACTTATAACCTTACTTACTAAGTCCCATGATCCTCCAAGTAGGGTTCCTTAAAGGGGCTCCTTAGGGACCTTTATGGGTTCTATAAGGGGGGTCTTAGGACTACTTAAAGGATCATGGGGCTTGGTAACTATAGGGTTCCTTTAAAGGGCTCCTTAAAGGGGATCTATATGGGTTCTATAAGAGGGGTTTAGGGTTACAGGCGATCCTGCGGATGATGATTTCACTCAGAGTTAGGATCGTTTTCAAGACCTAGAAGCGATCTGCAGACCTCTGATCACAGTGCCTCCTTTCTTGGGCGTCTGAGTACGAAGATAAATCCCTATATAAACCACATACTCTCTGTTGAGGTTTTTAGGGGGTTTATCAAACTCAAGGGGTCCCGGGTCCACATTGCAGGGAAAACGGATAAAACCATCAGATGTAAAGCGAGAGCCTAGCGGTCTGAAGGTTCCAAAATACCGCTCATCAAGGAGCCCCCAAAATAGTGTAGGTAACTAAGGCCCCTGTAGTAACCCCCCCTACAGCCTTCTTGAAATGATTGGAATAGGGTTTGATCTACATGAACAGACGGTTTGTACCCCTTTAGCCTTATTGAAAAGATTAGAAAAGGGTTTGGGGACATATGTATTTTATTGTAAAGCTGCAAGATCTAGTTGTTAAGACACCCCCACCCGATGCACCTTGATGCATGCCTCCTTGGGAAGCACCCCGAGGTAGTCCCGGCCGGAAGCAGTTTGGGCCCCGCCGGCGCTGACAAGGCAGTTGAGATCCTGCGTCTGCGTAGGTTTCTAATAATACGAATAGTACTACAAATAAATACAGCAACAATAGTAATACAAACAACAATAGCAACAATAATAGTAATAGTAGTAGAAATAACAGCAAGAATAATGCTAACAATAATCATCATGCATCGTGGAACCTTCGAAGCTCGAGGTTTGGAGAACTTGGCGCCCTTGAGTGAAGGATCTGAGGTGCCAATGCCTTCCGAAACTTCTTGCAAAGCCTTCGCCGAAACCGTCCTGTAGGAACCCTATGAAAAAACCCTGGCCCAAACGCCGCGGAGTGCCCTACTGAAGCCCTGAATCCTCAACCCTAAAGCCCAAAGCGGCCTCACACCAGCCGGCAGGGTTTCCTCGAGCTTCTTATCAAATCCTTGTCAGCCCCAAAAACCCGTACTTCAACTTACAAACCATAGAGTAGCCCTGTGGTTCTCCAAACAATCCTTAAACGGACCCAAAGTCCTATAACATTATAAGGAGTGTTCGGACCTGTAGGGTAAAGAGTTAAAGTACACCGAGAAGTGAACCTGATCCTGAAGCTTTGGAGGAGGAGCAACTAATCTGCATGGTTTTAAGGTTTGGGGTTTAAGGTTGCTGAACAGGAACATGCTTGGAGGCTGTCCGGTAGTTACATATGGGAGTTTCCGAAAATTAGGGGTTCCTTATTTTGGGGTCCTTATAATAAGGATCCTACTATTTAGGGTACTATATTAGGGTCCTTCGGAAACTCCCATATATTTACCACACCGCAGGATCCTTTTGACAAGTTTCGCATGACTTGCGATCTGGACATCCCACTTGAGCACCTTCCTTGGAGTGTAGCGTTTGCATGTCATATTCGAGGCGGCGCAGCACGCAACGCAAATGCGCTGCGAAGCATGATGCGCTGGGCACTGGGATCCAGACATTCCTGAAGTTCAGCGTTTGCGGGCTCGGCTGGTTGCTTCTCCTGCTGCTTGCGCCAGGCCACCGCCTGCTTCCAGGCCTTTTTCACCTCCTTCGGCGAGAAGCTTTTGGGGCGGAACCTCATGTTCTTCTGCTTGCCTCCAGCCTTGTAGGATGCACGCCAGCCCTGCTCGCCACGGCTCCACTTGATGTTCTTCTCCGGCCCGAGCGGCTCGAAGTGCAGGAGCTCCGAAAGCGGCTTCACCGGCACAACCACTTCGTGCAACCCCAACTCCTTCGCCAGCTCCCGAGCTCTGGTCTCCGCCTCCTCCTTCACCTTGAAACTGCCTCCCCAGACGGTTTTCTTGGCGGAGGGGTTTCTCATCTGCACATTGTACGTTCCGTTCGTTTGGTGGAAAAATACCCCCCTCACCGAAGAGGTCTTTGCCATGCAGGGCTTGGGTTTCAGTGTGCCTTTGCGCACAAGCTCCTCACGGAAAGCCTTCGCCTCCTGGAGAGCCACTGCGGTGCTCTCGGCCTCGCTGAGGCCCAGCTTCATGTGCTTGGAAAGGAAGAAGGAGCGGTCTGCTCGCGGGCTTTTACAAATCTTACAGACCAGCAGGCCGAATTTTTGTTTCAACTGATATTCCTTATGCCGCTTTGGCGCTCCAAGCGTCGGAACCTCCTGACGACCTGTTCGTCCTCACTCTCGGCTCGGCTGGGCTCTCCAGGCTCGCCACGCCCTGAGAAGGAGCCTTTGTCTCTGAAAAAACTATGATGCGGGTTCTTGCCGTAAAAGTCGCTCATCTCAATCTTCTCCTCTTGGTTGAGCAGCTGCACACACGGCCTTGCCTGGTGACTTGCAGGCTCGTGCCAGAGAAAAAGACTGGCCGGACAGCAAGGCTCCCCTCTGGGCTTCCACTTTTTTCCTGAGGATTGAAATGCGAGGCATTTCTCGCTCCACTCTGCGAATCTTGACTCCAGGGGTGGAGCTCTCTTCTGGCTGATTCGACGCCTCTTGAACTCTTGTTTCACCAGCATCGCACGCTACACCTCAAGCCTAAGAAACGTGGTCCGAGAAGTGCCAGTGTAGGGATCTTGCAATTTCAGTTTAAGTGCTCCTATAAGGATCTGGGCTTAGGGTTTGGGGGAACGAATATTTCAGATCTTTAGATATCGAGAAGACACTGCATGGATTAAAGATGGGAGGTCTTGGATTAGTCGCCCGTTGCACTGTGGTACTGAATGCAGCAGCCTGAACAACTAGAAAATCTGTAGATCTTGGAGTCTTGGAGGCTTCATAACATATTCGTAACGAAACTCTAAGAAATGCTTTTTCTCAATTCTCAGACCACTGAAGTTTACGTATGCATATATCGGAACACCCAGCGAGCTGAACCGAGAATGCAGGAGGAGATCTTTTGCACCAACTCCAGCTTAGCATAATGTATGGGCCTGTTTATAATTAGACTGGGGAATGTTCAGGGTTCTTCAAACGGTTTCTATGCCGTTGAGGATGAGGTTGTCCATAAGGACCTCGGATTGTAGGGGCTTTCATCAACAGCCTCAGGCTTTGGGGAAATTGATATTAGTATGCAGGGGCTACCAGGGGGTACTTCTGACGAAGTCTTCAGACTTTTGTTTGCACTCCGGGACCATCGACTTCTTGCATCCTGTTCTGTGTCGGTCATTTCGGGTCCCGTGGCTATGAGGGCTTTAGGATCTCATGGACCGTCAACCCGAACACCTCCTTGAAGATCCTCCTGCCACCCTAAGCTCCAACGCACGCGACTCGCAGGGCTGTTGTGGGTTCATTCGAAGGCCTAGGGCTATAAGCTTGTTAGTGCCTAAAGCTTAATGCCTTCGGTGATGAGGTTCGCTGTGCTAAAGTGCTTTGGCTCCCCTTGTAGTTGCATGCGACGCTTCTCCTGCAGAATCGGAACATAGGCTTGGAAACAGCAGCATAACTCGAAACCCTACCCTAACTCCTAAACCATGAGTCCTATGCCCAAATCCTTACATCCTTGAACCTTAAGCCCAAACCCTAAATCCGAACTGTGCACCCTTACCGTAAGGCCTGATAGTAACCTTGCGGTAGTCTTACAGTAGCCCCTATGTAAGACTTATGGTAACCCTGCCAGTAACCTGGGTCCACCCCTTCTCCGATGGCCTTCCGTGAGGACCAAATGTCAGCCAGAAGTGGCGGCTGCGTGTGCGTGGTGGTCGTCCTGCATAAATATACTATAATATGGAACCCCTAAAATATTTTCCCCCAACATTTAGGAATAGCAGTGGCTTGAAGGGTGCTTGAAGGCTTTTAAGGCTTTAGAGGGTGTTTGAGGATGTTTGAGAGGATTGGTGAAGTCTTTTTGAAGATTCTCCAAGGTGCTTGAGGATTTAGGCTTCGAGGGTTGCTGAGTCTAGGGTTTGAAGGCGCAGGTCTGCTGGGCGGTTTTCGGTTCACAGCAGAGAGAGATTCCAACTGCTTGTGTACAGAGGCAAGAAGCTGCGTTTAATGGGAAACCCCCAAAACAAACATGCTGAACTCAAGTCGGGCGGTGCACACTGCGCTCGTCAACGAGGCCACGAGAAAGGATTCTCAAAACAGAGGGGTAACCCCTGAACCCATAAACCCTAAACTGCTTTTCAACTAGTATAGGCAAATAATCTGTCGATCCCATTCTCAGGGCGACAGTTTGCGATTCAGAAAGCCCATACGAAGTCGACACTTCGCCGGCACTGCCCCCGCTGCCATTCCGGAACCCCCCGCAGGCCTTGTCGACGTCACACCTTCGATGGCCGAGGGTTTACAGTGAAGGACGGAGGTTTTGGGGTGCAGGGACCAAAAGGCTGCGGCTTTGGGTTCGGGGTGAAAGCACCCAGCACTGCTGCAAGAGGACATAACTATGGAAACTGTGGTTCATACCAATGCCAATCATCCAACTCTTATCGCTCAAGAATAAACTCTAAAGCTTCTCAGCGCATAGCAATAATCACAATTATAGCAGTAATCATTCGCTCATCAACAGTTCTGATAGCCATAACAGCAACGTTACTAAGGAATGTAACTTACAGTAACTTACCAGAATAAGGCAACCATACTCTTGACTATAAAATACTATTATGGTCCTTAAACCAAACCGCCTTTCACAAGAGCCCCAGAGACCGAATATTAACGGCAGTAGTAGTTTTCATGATCTAATAATGAGAATGAAGAAGGGTTTAGGGTTTAGGGTTTAGGAATGAGGGTGATGATGAGTACTGACAGAATAGTACTTAGACTCGATAATGTAGGAACCTGATTAAGAAACCCTGGCCCTATAATTCCCAAAATATTAACATCCATATAAAGAGCCCTAATAAAGACTAGGGTTTCTTAATCTAGTTCCTACATTAGACAGCTTAGACCTCCGCAGCCAAGGCGCTGGTCACTGTTGTCACAGACGTTGTAGTGCGCGTCTGCCTTGAAAAGCCATGGGGTGGATTCGGCTGTCTTGAGCTTTGGGTTCCTTTCTGAACCGCTTCGGGCGTAGGGTTTAGGGGCCTTAATAATTAGAGTAACTTGTCATGAGGAACCCCCCAAAATAGTATAGTAATCATTTAGGCCCCTATATTAGGGCTTAGGGTTTAGGGTGTTTGGACTCCTTTGGGGTTAAATTCGGATCTAGGGACATGTTTGGACTCCTTTGCGAAGGATACCGAAGACCACCACCCTCTTGAGGTGTTCAGCTTGCTCTGCACCAAAACCCGCACGACATAGTTGGCGAAAGAAGGTTCGGTTGTGCATTGCTGGGCAGTGCTCTGGGCTGACGAGCATTGAGGTACACAAGCTCCTGTCACCCGATGAGAGGGCAGGATGTCGTGCTTGTCCAAGTTTAGCGTTGTAAGCGCCAGCACAACTGGCCAAGGCCGTTCGCTTGTCGTTTAGTCAACGCAAGAATCTAAGCTGTAAGTTTGTATGCCTCTGGAAGAACAACTTTCAGGTGCATTGCCACTCGAAGGTATGGCATGGTACATCGTCAACCCCAATGATCGAACATGCAGTAGTGCAACAAGTACAAAGCATGATGTGGATGGCACAAAAGATGCGTGCGCCCCTCCCTACGTCACGTCACGGGCTGCTGGGAAGGTACATGTTTATGCCTGCATGAACGACTTCCATGTCAGTAACTAATGTAGGAACCTGATTAAGAAACCTTGGGCCTTGATTAGGGTTCCGTATATGAATCCTACTGTTTTGGGAGTATGGTCCCAGGGTTTCTCAATCAGGTTGCTACATTACTTTTTCTCTCGTTCTTTGTCCCCTTCATTGGGATAAGCTGCGTCGTCTGCGAGGTCGACGTCCTCGAAGTCGATGTCTTCGTAGGAGCCTCCGGCGTTGTAGATACTTAAAGGATCATGGGACTTAGTAACCAGGGTTATAATTAGTAACTATACTTATAACTACTGATAGCCACAATTAAGGTACTTATAGCCTTACTTACTAAGTCCCATGATCCTGTAAGTAGAGCTGGGGTGCGCCACGAGCCCCGCAAAGGGCGCTTAGAAAGGTAGCATACACACACCTCAGAGGGAGCCTGACAGACCCCAAACCTGAATCCCCAAGTCCAACACTCAACACCCCAACATGACAGAGGAAGAAAACCATGACCAAACTCTTCCCTGCGTCATACTCCAGCGTCCTATTTGCGGGGCATGCAGTCCCTCCTCCAAAAAACTTGAGGCTGACCTCTCACCTCTGCAAAATGTAAAGCTTCGAGCCTGCAAACTGTAAGCAATACGAAAACACCGAAAGCGAAACTCTTCAAGGCCAGCCGGAAGACAGCCAAATTACCCTTGAGGCACCTGTAAGCGCGAAGCACCCGAAGACTCACCAGGGACCAATCCAAGAGATTCAGCCTTTTTCGGTCCTTGGAACCATTTTAAACCCAAAACCCTACTTGGAGGATCATGGGACTTAGTAAGTAAGGTTCCTTTAAGGGCTCCTCAAAGGGATTTATAGGGTTTAGGGATTAGGGTCTACTTGGAGGATCATGGGACTTAGTAAGGTTATAAGTACCTTAATTGGGGTTATAAGTAGTTATAAGTATAGTTACCCTAATTCTAACCCTAGTTCCTAAGTCCCATGATCCTTTAAGTAAACCCTGATAAACCCAGGCCTTCGCCTGGAACCCTGGCCTCATGGCGGAGGCACAGGTACCCCGTCATCTCAACGGAGGAGCGGACAAGCTGAACCCACACCTCGAGCAGAAGCCGTGTTCATAGTAGAGAATGGGGGAATGGGTTATAGGGACTACTACAAGGTTCCTGAGTGATCCTTAGGGGACTATGGGTTATAGGGATTACAGAAAGGTTCCTTAAGGGACTACCATGGGGATCCATTTCCCCATTCCCGACTAAGAACCAGGGCGCAGAAGCCGGGTTGTTGTGAAGGAACTGGGAGTTTCCGAAAATAGGGGTACCTTATTTTGGGGTTCTTACAATAAGGATACTACGATTTAGGGTCCTATATTAGGGTCCCCTATCTTCGGAAACTCCCAACTTGCTTAAAGGCAACCGTAGGACGTAGGAGGACAGAGCTTTTGCTCCTTGTTGCAGTACGGATTGAAGGTGCCCTGGTTCTGATCTGCCTGAGAGACGCCAGGTGCGAGCTTCAGGGGGATATGACACCCCAATGCCGTGGAACCCTCAACCCTATCAAACCCCTTTATAACGCTGATGCCGCCTTCTGATTCCACCGTAGAGCCCCAAATAATGAAAGAGTGCCAGGACAACCAAGACGACCCTGACACAATACCACCAGGAGACCCCGGGAGACCACCAGGAGACCATGCAGGAGATCACCACAAAACCCCGGGTCACCACAAAACCCCGACAACCACCAGGAGCTATCCCCTCATCGGGGCCTTCACCCCCGATTGCTGGCAGGATTTCCCCAAGTGCCGGCACTAGTTCATGGTTGGGATAGTATTAAAAATTTTAATTGTTATTCTTTTTTGGCTTTAAGTACCCATAAAAATGTAAACCCAACTATGACAAAGGGCACAGGTCTTGTAACTTACAATGACACCGGCTCTCCGGGACGTGCCACGACGCGGATCCTCTGCAAGTACTAGGAAACTCTAACTAAACTCTAAACCCTAAACCCTAAGCTCTAAACCCTAAACCCTAAAGGCCCTAAACCCTATGCACCGCGCAACAGTGGGAGCCGCGCTTCGGGGAATATATTGGCGCGGAGTGTGCGCAGGCGAAGCAATTCTGTTTACTCTGAGCTTTGGGAATAAAAACCTACAAAACACCCCTACCCTTGTAGACTCCTCATAAATCCCTCATAACGCCTCAATCCGGCTAAATTGACCTCAACAGCCTTTGAAGCAGGGTTCGTGGGTCTTAAGCTTGGGGCTTGCGAGAATCACCTGAGTAGCCCTGAATCCCATGAACACAAGCTCCCAAACCACAACATGCTCAATTTTCAATTCGACAGCTCTCACCTCTCATGCATGTCACAATCATCATACAGACTGGTCACAGCACCGTATGAAAAAGCTCCCTTGTGGTGCAAAACCCTTTCACTTCTCGAGGCAGTCAGTGGCATTCAGTTTGGGATGCTTATAGTTCTCGCGAAACTAACCCAACCGTACCAGAGAGGCACATTGATCCCTTGAGCCTGTTCAGCCGCCTGCCCTTATCCTGAACTCTCGTAACTCAACCTGGTTGCTAGAAGCACAATTATCGTCCAACTCTCCATCGAGGAAGACCCCAAACAGTGAACCAGGATACGCGATCGGAATTCCCTTAGACTGGTTCGACCCCGTGGATGGGGTAGGAGAGAAAGCTACAAACACTGCAGCGCCTCACATTTCTCTTCCTCCTCACTGTAACCTGGGCAGAGGAAGGCGGAACACGGCTTGAGCTGTTAAAGGGCCTGTGTAAGGCTTCCTGTGGCTTTTCTCAGGGCATAGCTCTTAGCGGGAGCGAACACCTTGCCCATTTAGCAACGTCTATCTGCAGTGCCAAACTAGCAACAAAGCCTCCCGATATCACAGTGGTCTCAACCGTCGAAACCGGCGTGGATCCTGGTTACATATCAGGAATGAATACATGAATCCCTGGGCATACCCCCACTAAGCTGCGTTGGCGTATGCTTTGAAAACCAACTTCAGCACCAGCCGAGGAAGGTGTTCCACGCTTGGGCATGGTGCTTCAGAGGTTTGGGGCATCGGGCTCGTCTGGGGAAGGTGTAGCTTTTTCGGATGAGGTTAGCAGGTCATTGTTCTTGGTGCTGGGCTCCGGGATGACTGGTTTGGGGTTTAGGCTGCGAGGTCCCAAAGCTTTCCTCTCATGGGAGTGAGGACGTGACGAGGGTGGGGCCTGTCGTCAAGGTATGGAACAGCTCGAGTTTCGGCTGTGGCGGAGGTATCTCGGCTGCTACCAAACAGGGCCATCAAGCTACGCAACGACCTCGCTAAATCCTAACCATCCCTGAACCCAAGACAAAAAAACGAAATCAAACCCCCGCAAAAGAACATGTAAATTCTCAAAGAAATCTTAAACCCTAAACCCTAAAACTTAAACCCTAAACCCTAAACCTCAAACCTGAAACCAACCTACCTCCAACGCCCGAGTGGCTGATCCCAGCGCAGCCCATGGTGGAGGCTGCGCTCTGACAGCGCTGTTTACAGTCTTCCAGGGTCTTCACCTGCCGTTTCCGAAAATTAGGGTTGCCATAGGGCTCCTTTGAAGGGTTACTATACGGGTATTATAAGGGTTCCCTCGAAAATTCGGGGTACCTTAGTTTGGGGTCCGAAAAATAAGGATCCTACTACTATTTAGCTGCTATAATAGGAGTCTATAATAGGGTCCCCTATCGTATGAAAACATATCATGTGATTTGATAAACTTAGTATAGTATATAGTATAGGGCAGTAAGGCATTGTAGAATTGTATAGTACAGTATAGCATGGTAGAGTACGGTATAGTGGACCACAGCATAGTACATTCAGTTTAGTATAGTTTTTGCACTTGCGGCTTTTGTGAAGAGCTTTGAGGCTCCGTGTTAGTTTTCTAGGGGCTTGAAAAGCCTAACGGAAGGGTCTTGAGGGCTGAGGGTTTGCAGGGTTCTAGGACTTTTCGAGCCAGAAGAGTTTTTGGGGCCTTTCGCGTCTTAGAATTCAGAGGGTTTGGGAGTTTCTTGAGTTCGGGTCCAGGGCTTTTTAGGCCCTGTAAGAGGAAATCAAGAAACCTCGGCGAAGCGCCTTGGAAACTTACCAAGCCCTGTGAGAAGACCCTACATGAGATGTTCGCTTAAAGAAAACGTGTGTGCTTCCACTGCAGGGCTGTGGGGGGGCCTCAAATCATGGGTTTCGGTCCCCACTTGAGTGCTCAGGTTTCAGCACGGGCCCACGAAAGGTCCGGGAATGCTACAGCGGAATCTCCAACAAGAGGTTCGCAAGGAATACGCGTAGCACATCAAAGTCAAGGCCATCTTGGCGCCTCCAGTAGGCTTGAGGTCAAATGGGAGGCCTCTGAACCTCATCCCGTCAATCCCCAAGATACCTGCAATCATTGCCCCCCCCCGGGGTACACATGGAGATTCACAAGTCACAGGCCCCGAAAGTCCCAAAAAGCACCGAATGCCCGAACTAAGAGCCCGAAAAACCCATAATAAAAAACAACTGAAACACTATGAAAGCAATGGAAGCCCTGAAGCCAAAGCTTCGAAGGCTCCTAAAAGCCTTGCCTTAGTGAAGACCTCGAAATCGTAGTGCGCCGCGTGATCGTCATCTTCGCCTTCAGCAAACCCCCAAAGGCTCCAATCTACTCTAACCAAGAAGGGCTCGGTTAGGGTTTAGGGCTAGGGGTTCAGGGCTTAGGGTTTAGGGTTTGGGGTGTAGGATTTATGGTTTTTGGGTTGTCGGGTTTTTAAATACATGTATGACCATGCACTCTTTCCGGCGCCGACACTATTAAAGAAAAACTCTAAGAATAGATACCGCATGATGTACTATAACAAGAACCGGACCTGGGCTACAAGGGATTGCTATCAAAATCCATTCACGCCCTTACGTTACAGGCCAAATCGTTCAGGCTGCATTTACTTCGAGGATCAAGTGACCTACGTCGGTTGTTCTATGGTATTTTAACAGTTGTGGACATGCAAAGAGCCGCAGTCTGTCTAACACGTGGGGGACACCAGATTGAAAAACGGGACTTAGGACAGCCATCACTCGGACGGACAGGTTTATGCCAAAACAAAAACCCCCGATACAGCAGAGCTGCCACCGCATTCCCGATCCACACCGCCATCGACGAGGCTCCACATGCCCTGCACACAACAAGATTTCGAACCTAAAGGCTGGAGGCTTTCGGCTTTAAGATTACGGGGACAAAGGTTCCTTGACAGCTATGTTTAAAAGTTTAGGGCCATGCACCTGACAAGAACGAACGACATCCCGAAGCCATACTACGCAAGAAACCACAAGTCCCTGTGCCAAAGCACGTGGACACACCCCTCAGCCAGTCCAATGTGGAACACCAGACGATGCAAAGACCGAAACGAAACACCCGACACCTGCAACTTACAACTTGCAGACGAAGAACACTTCCACCCCGAACCTTACCCGATGCTTGTCCGAAGCCGTGTCATCCTCGGAAAGTTGGCAGATGTTGCTCAAGCACCGCTCACGGTGCGGGTGATATTGATGAAAGCGACAATAATGATGGTGATGCCCCTGGTGCTGGTGATGTTAAGAGTGAGGCTGAGGGTGTTTGTGATGGTGATGATGCCGGAGATGGCGAAAGATACGGCCAAGGCGCTGGCGATGGCGATCGCGAGGAAGATGGTAACCGTGCCGCTAGCGGTCATGGTCATGGCCGTGGGGATGCTGGTGGAGATGGGTGCTGATGACGGCAAGCGGTGCTGGTGCGGGTGCTGGTGCTGCATGGTGACGTTGGTGATGCAATAGCAGCTTTGACCCTGACGGGGGCGGTGGCGGTGACGTGGCGTGGCGCGTCGGGTTTTTGAAACGGATGCGGCGCATGCGACGGCAGAGACGGCGCGCCGGGCATGGATTTTGCTCCTGGGCCATGCGATGACAAGGAGCAGCTAAGTATCGCTTAATAGTTGAGGGTAGAACTGGGTGCCAGCAATGTTCAAACTCATGAGCACGTGGAACTATCTGTCCTGACACGATGCGAAACTGTTGCCACAGCTACCCCCTCTGATGAACGAGCACGGCCTGAATCTTGACCTCGGTGTGAGAACCCCACTCTTCACATGTTCCACTTCACTACTGCACGATGCATGGCAAGAGCTTTCGGAGACTCTGCAAGTCGATGGCGATGCTGATGCTCCCCGCGTAACTCGAGCGCAAAAACGACCTGATTGAAGTCGGCCCGTGGCTCTGAATGCCCAAACATTCCAAGGCATTCACATTGGTCTGAACGATTTGACAGCGTCGCTGGCGCGCACACCCGCCCCAATGTTCTTTCATTCGTGTTTGCACATGATAAGCTAATCTGCAAACGCCTGGGCCAACCTGTGCACTTGCACGTAGACATTTCGAGTTCTGTGCTCGACCGGATACCCTTCAAAAGTCACTCTGCAACAGCTGGACTTGTATGGTGCATGTGAAGGTTTCTGACGCAAGCTGGACTTGTCAAAATGACTCGTCAAATTCTGGGCTCATGGGGCGCACTATAGGAACGCAAGCAGCATGGGACTACATGTACTGCACACACATGCTCTGCATGCCGCCAGCTTCCATCGCCAAGGCGTTTTTGGATACACCCCTGGCAGAAGCACAAAGCATCAATTCATCGGAATTCACGGAACGGGAGTGTCGGAAGGAACTCACCTTGCGTTTTTCAGCGCTGCGTTTACTTTTGTTGTTCTTGGCAGAAAGCAGAAGTGGACCACCGTAACCCCGGAATCAAATCTAACAAAGATTGCTTCGTCATCAAGTCGAGCTTCGACTCGAAATTCTGGGGTATGCTTCTAGGACTCGGTCTAGGATTTGGGGCTTTAGGGCTTTCGAGTTTACTGCTTCAGGATGCCGGAGTCTTAGTGGTGAAGCTGGTGGTGGTGAATCCCAGTCGGAATTCGAATCGGAACCCTATAGAACCCTAACGGAAACCCTAATACTGGGATCCCGAATCGGAACCCTGATCACAATCATGATCGCAACCCTGATCGGAACCCCAAGCGGAAGGAACCCTAGTCGGACCCTTAATCGGAACCCTTGTGGTGGTGCCTGTGGTGTGGGGGGCGGCGGTGGTGGTGGTGCATGGCAGTGGCCCGGTTCAGCAACCAAGACAACGGAAAGTCGCAGTCCTACTTTAAACGGCCTCCGGCTCCTCTGCCCAGTTGGGGACCTTCGGAACGCCGCCAAGTGAGTTGACCAGCCTCTGTCACCGCAGGTTGACGAGGCATCCACGTCGATCTACCCTACCTACCTGCCTACCTACCTACCTGCCTATCTGTTTACATGTCTACCAGCCAGCCAGACTGCCTGCATGATTCCTTTGTTCCGTCGTTCTTCCTCTACTTTTGTTAACCCTGTATTTATGTGTGTGTTTATTTTTTCATTGGGGTGTTTGATTTTGTTATTTCGTTTGTTGTTTTGTTCTATATTTATGTGTTTCTTTACCTATGCTGCAAACAATCTATGTATATCTATATATATATATGTATATGTATAAACTTTTACTTAGTGATTGCATCAATCGTCTACTGATTTATGATCGTTTAAGGTTCAGGGATGCTCAGGGTTTTTTTCGGGGTTAGGCTTTAAGGTTAAGGATTATAGAGGTCTTGGGCATTAACCTGGGCTCTTGCTCAGGAAATTAGCTTAAGTTACCATAATGAGGAAACCCTATTGTCTGCTGTAGCGCCCTATTATCTACTATAGACCCCTATTGTTTACTATAGCTCCCTTCTTTTTAATGTATCCCTGTTTAGGCTAAAATTTAATCTAAGTTCCTTAAACAGAAGCCCCTAAACCTTCTCAGTCCATGACCTGTCGGGTGTGCCCCCCAGGTTCGACACGCGCCCCACCGTCGCTCGGCGAATGAGCGCCTGCTTCACCTCTCCACTGCTTCGCTGGTTTGGGTTTATAGGTTTTAGGGTTTGGGGTTAAGGGTTTAGGGTTTAAGGCTTCAGGCCTTTAAGGCGTCTTCAGCTATGCGGTGCTGAAGTTTTCGAGGGTTTGGAGCCATCGAGACAAGTCCCGTTTTTATGCAACTGTGCATGCAACAACCTGCATCCTCATGCTGGCCCGGCCGCAAGCATGCATGTGCTGACATGCAGGTATGACTGGGCGTGTAGCACTGCATCTGTATGTACGGATTGATGGGTGTACCTGGACATGCAAGCACAGCTTTGAATGAAATCAACATGCATACATATATTTTTTTTGAGGGTGCAGGGAATTTCGCGGAACTATGCTCAGAAGCTGTGCGGGGAATTTCAAGCACCAACGCCCAAAATTCAAGAATCACCGTCGGTGTTTTCAAGAGGCTGGCCAGAAATCAAGAANAGGGTGCAGGGAATTTCGCGGAACTATGCTCAGAAGCTGTGCGGGGAATTTCAAGCACCAACGCCCAAAATTCAAGAATCACCGTCGGTGTTTTCAAGAGGCTGGCCAGAAATCAAGAAACTAGGAAGGCATATTCAAAAACATTTGCCAAGCTCGCACCACAGCATGGCCATGCATTTCTAGATGCCATCTAAATGCATACGGTCACCTGTCCGCGGATGCAAAGCCAAGCCAAGCCAAACCATGCTGCCAACTCCCTGCGTCACACTTACATACATCGGAAAGTCCGCATGGGGGGAGGGGGCTGCCAAGCTCGCCCCACAGGGTCGCCATGCATTTCTAGAAGCCAACTAAATGCATACGGTCACCTGTACCTGTCCCCCAAAGGAATGTGTCTGGAAACTGCCGCTGAAGATTCTGAAAAAACTGTTTCCTGAGCATGGTTCCCTGAAAATCCGAGTTGCTGCCCGAAAAAGTTAGCACTCTATATATATATAAAGGTACGTATACATATACACATATACATTACATCCGTTACATACACATGCTCGTGAATTCATATGCATATACAGAACATACGCACAGACACGTACGTACATACATACACACATACATACATGCATGCATGCATGCATGCATGCATGCATGCATACATACATGCATACATGCATACATGCACACATGCATACGTAGATACATAGATACATAGATGCATAGATGCATACATGCATACATGCATACACGCATGCATACAGACATATAGCTGCATATACAGGCGTACCTCTGCCTTTTTCTGTACACACACACACACTTCCATAACTACAGGATGAGCCAATCCATCTGGAACTCGGATAGCCTACCACCTGGTCCCTAAACCCTAGCCTAAACCTGCGCTGCGCGGCAGGATTTCCTGTCAACCTCCAGGTAACATCGGCGCCTCAATGATTAGAATAGGGTTTTTAGGGCATGTTAATCTAGTTGCAAAAAGGAATCCCCGAAATAGTATTAATGGTATTTATTTAAGCCCCTATGTTAACCCTTCCACAACCCCTCTCGCAGTTTGCTTCCCGCCTCCTCCGGCGATAAGTCTGGCTTCCTTCCATGGTTTTTTTGGGGGAATGAAGTGGGACAGGGTTTAGGGCTTCGGATTTCGGGTTTAGGACTTCGGGTTTAGGGTTGGCATTAAGGTCTAAGGTCTTCAGGGTTTAGGGTTTGGGGTTTAGGGCCGGCTTCTGGTTCGCGCAGGCCATAAAAACAGGAAAGATTTACCCAGCCAAAGCCTGGAAAATTGTGGCATGGGTTTAAGGTCTCGGATACAGCGTTTCGGGTTTAGGGTATTAGGCTTTAGAGCTTCCGGTTTAGGGTTGAGGGTTACCAGGGGCTTCTTCAAATCTCCCAGTTCCTAACAGCGCATCTGGATGATAGGGCGTCCCTATATTCTTCCCGTCTATACGGGTGGTTGTCAAAATTAGGCTCCCTTTTGGGGCACCTTAAATAATAGGTGCCGTATTATATTAGGGACCCGAAAGGGGCCCTAATTTTGACAACTAACCACATGTAGCGGAAGACCACTGCCTGTATCTGGGATCCCAGAGACTTCACAATCCCTTCATGGTGCACTATACTGCAAATTTATGCAACGGTTCATGTCAGTTTTAGGGTTATTTAGGGTTGTTCCTAGGGCTTAATGCGCAAACCCTGTAAACCCTAAACCCTCTAAACCCTCTAAACCCCCTAAACACCCCTCAAAACCTTCTAAACCCTCCAAACCTTAAACCCTACACCCTTTTTTGTAAACCCGAAACCCTGAACCTTCTAAACCCTAAACCCTACCCCCTAAAAGACACCAAACGTCTGCCCAGCGGCTCGGCCAAAAGCAGGGCGGCAGCCCCGGCCGCGTAGGCCGCAGCTGGGGATGTGCCACCTTGCTTAAAGGATCGTGGGATTTAGTAACTAGGTTCCTGAAAGGGCTCCTTAAAAGGGATCTGTAAGGGTTCTATAAGGCTACCCTAAGGTTACTACTTAGAGGATCATGGGACTTAGTAACTACGGTTGTAATTAGGGTACTTTTACTATAAGGGTTACTATAAGTCGAGAAGGTTCAAGAACCGACAGCTCACTGCTCTCCAAACAGCGATCAAGCAGCCATGAACCCTCTGAGCATCGTGTTTTCACTTCTGCCGACAACGTACTGTGTTGAGCTCTCCGCGNAACGCGCACTGCTGTTATTGCATGACCCAAGACATGTTCTTCGTAGCCTTGTCTAAGAGCCAACGAACAGCAGGCGAATGACTTTCAAAAGACCACATGTGCCTGGCTAATTAAAGCCGGGTTTCCACATGTCGAGCTACCACTTTCTTCACTCCTCCTCAAGCCCTTCGATAGGAGGTACTTGCTTGCTCAGTCAGTGGAAGCTCCAGGTCGATCAAAATTCGGCATAAGGCCCGAGCGAAGTATCTCATCAATGCCAGGTCCAGGCAACTGAGGATCTCGCCCTTGATGTCGAACGCAGTACTCACAGATGCGCAACGTGCACACCTTTCCCTGAGTACCACGATGTCTAAACGCATGGCACGGGTTGAACACATGGAAACACTGCCCTCCGGGGACTATGTGGATGTTCTCTGGGATTCTGAACTCTGTTCTCACTGGCGATGGCTGAGGTACAAAAGCTGGTCCAGTAGTCTGTACTGCCCGATCCTTTTGCGAGCTTCGATATGTAAGTCTCTCCTCCTCGAGTGGTGTAGAAGAAACTCTAGTCGCGGACTCACTTCTGTTTCGCTGCCCAGAAGCTGACCTCAGATAATCTTCAAGGTCTGCTCTTGCCCTCTGGACCTCAACAGGAGTCCTTTGGCTCCTTTCTTGTCCCTGTCTTCTCGACTCCAGCTCAGTCCGGATCGCATCTGCAGTAGTGTCACGAATCCTTTGTAGTCTATGCAATCTTCTACTTCCAGCTCCTGGTACTGCATTATAATACAGCTGCCATCCCGCAAACTTGATGAACTCCCAAGCCAGCGTCCACAGCAAAGCTATAACTGCGAAAACACACCACATCACCAGACCATGATCGATTGACACCGGCTGATAGACTGTTAGCTCTGTGGCATCGCATCCAACGACTGCTTGTGACAACACCAGTAATGCAATCAGCACCTTTACTCCGCAATCTGACGTACTTGTTCTGGCTGCTCCCAGCGCATCCTGCGATGCCTTGATCTCCTCCTGGATCTCACCCAGAGGCATAAGTCCTAGCAGCTTTGAAAGCAATGTCAATCGGGCTGCCGCTAGGGGTTTCGTCAAAGCATCCGCTATGTGCTGCTCTCCAGGACAATGCTCAATGCGAAGGGCGCCGGTTTCCAGCCTCTCTGTAACCCAATTCGCTTTGATCCGAAGGTGTCGCGTTCTCCAAGAGCAACTCCCCTTTTGAATAGACAGTGCAGATTGGCTATCTGTCATCAAGACTCCTTGTTCTTGCTCAAAACCTAGA
Source organism: Symbiodinium sp. clade A Y106 (assembly GCA_003297005.1). NCBI lineage: Eukaryota > Dinophyceae > Suessiales > Symbiodiniaceae > Symbiodinium > Symbiodinium sp. clade A. Next base: position 123,910 of record BGNK01000472.1, on the reverse strand, counting down.
TCGTGCAACAGGGCTTCTACGCTTGCCAATGCGAGCGCTCCTTCAACTGATGCAGCAAGCTCTGCTTCAGCTGTGCTTAGCGTCACCACTGATTGTCTGGACGACCGCCACATCACTGGTGCTGAGCCCAAAGTTATGATCCAACCACTATGTGATCTTCCTCCCTCTGGTGCAAATGAAGAATCCGACCACGAAGCTATCGCTCTGTCGCTGGCTACAATCTTCAAGTGATATCCTGCAGTTCGCTGCAAGAAACCTATGCACTTCCTGGCAATTGCAGCTGACCTCACCGGGGCTCGTGTACTCAGGGATGCTACCAGACTCGCTGAGTATGCTAAGTCCGGTCTTGTCCTCTGCGACAGCCAAAGTACTTCTCCAGCATATTGCTGGGCTTCCTTTAGTTGCCTTTCCGTGAACACTGCCTCATCATTGCCAATGTCGAAATGTGCTTGATCTCTTGCAACCGGTACAACATCCAGCTGTGTAGACTTCAGGCCATGGATTCTTACCAGCTCACGAACGTACGGTTCCTGATTGAGAGCAAACCCACGAGGTACTTTACCAGAAAGCGTATTCCTTCATCTGATGCAAAGGATAGTTGGCTTGTCTTCCATAGCTTCCTGACTGCTTCAGCCACAGCACGAATAATTGGCTGGGTAGAGCAGATCAACAAATCATCGACGTACACTACCAAGATGCCGACCAACAAGGAGTCCTCGACCAGACGCCACCAGCTTCCCTCTATCTTGCACTGAATCAGATGCATACGCCTTGACCCGACAACCACAACAATCTGTGCCAACTGAGCATCACGAAATTGTCCCCACCATCGAGGAGATTCACGTAGACCATATATCGCACGGGTGAATTCCCACAATTCCGTTGGTGAACATAAGCCAGCTCGTACCAATGCACGTGGCGGCTGTCCCAGGATTCTTTGCTGACACTGCACCTCTTGCAAGGGCGTCTGAAGAAAGGCACTTGTCACGTCCAATACAGCCGCATCCCAATCCTTTTCACTCGATACAGCGAGAGAGGAGCGAACAACATCCGCTGGTGCTGAGCCAGTATAGGTTTCCTCTCCAGAATCTTCTAGCATATTTCCACACGCCACGATTCTTGACTTCCTTCGGAAAAATAGGCCGTTATCAATCTCCGTCTCTGAAGGAGGTTTGACCGTATATACAAGTTTCATTGGGACGATTCGGGCCTTGCCATCATGTAGATCCTGAATTATTTGAGAATCATCCTTTTGACGCTTGATCACAGCATGACTGAACGACGCGAGCTCCTTGTTAACCGCGGACTCCCAGCGCTCAAAGACCTTGATAGCTTCATTTGGGTCAACGGTGTGTACCACATCAAGTGGTGAAGTCAACTCACTCAGCAACTTCTCGATGTCCTTGGTGAATGACACTTCCGCCTTTTCAACTCGTACCACACCATCTGAAGACGCAATGCACACCTTGCACGCCACTTCCGGAGACACATTGTCCAACGGCAGAAACATATCCCAGCTCTCTAGGACCTCGCTGGGAATCCCCGCATCGTCTCCAGATCCATTACAAGGCAATGCAGATGGCGCAACACTTCCATCCCAAAGGCATTCTCCATCAGAAGCTATCATACATACACTGGCTTTGTCGCACCCATAATTTTCTTCTTCATCGATTACATGTTTGTCCTCGACACTCCTCACCGACAAAGTTCTGACTGCTACCGCAATAGGTGCCTCCAGAACTTCTGCAGGTACTGGAAAACCTAGTTGTGCCAGGACTTGGCGTTCAGCTCCATTGATATTCTGAGGTACTCCTGGGGTGTAGCCAACCAACACCACTCTCAAGCCCTTCCAAGGAGTCACAGCATGACGTCTTCGGGGATCCAAAGTAGTAACATGACCTTCCCTCAGCGAAGCCACGCACCCATACCGGGGTTCCCCTTTTCCGTCTACTCTCTCACTGACTTTCCCTTTGACGATATCTCCATCAGCCAGCTCAATCCACAGATCACCACCTCGCCGAGGAAGAATAACAGGCAACACATAGTTGAAGGTGCCCATCAAATTGTTACTGTCCACATGAACATCCCTGCTGTTGTTCACTGACACGTACACAGCAGTAAATTCCGCTTCAGGGGCCTTCTCTCGGATAGCTCTCACCATCAGCTCCGCCATCCATGGCTTGTCGTACGTGACCCGTGTCAGTCCAACGCTCCCGCCATGTCGAAAAACACCGAACTTCTGATCATTAGGGCCCAATGAAAGAGCAACCTTCACCATCAACTCATTGGCCTCCTCCTCGCACCAGGTGTCCAACAGCTCCTTGGCCTTAATCTTGAACTCCACGTCTGAGGTCACCGGACAAACCTTGGAAACCGCAACAACATCTCCACTTCCCCTTGCCTTTTCTCGAACACGCCGAGGCGGTGGTTCTGGGAGATCGGCTTCTGCATGACCATCAGCTTCACCTGGATCTACAAGACCGGCACGAACATGAACTGTATGTACAAACTTCTCACCGTCTTCATTGGAAACATACACTAGGTGCCCTCTCCGAAGGGTTTCTGAAAGACCCAGGTACCGCCCTTCAACCCATCTTGGAGCAAGATCATCGGGCTTTCCTGGCTCACCGCTTCCACCATATTCTCGACGACGTACTAGAACACGAGATCCGAATGGAGCTGCCAGTTTGGTTTCAAACCCCATCGCCGTTGCCCTTTGAGCAGCGGTAGCTGCAGCCAGCGCTTGCGGCCAGAGTTTCTGCGGAAGTTTAGCTCCATGTAGCAAAGTCCTTGCTCGCTGCTTCACATACTTCACCGCATTCTCTACCATGCCATTCTGCTGATGAAGACCACCTTCACTGGTGGTGAAACGAATTCCCTGATTTTTTATCCATTGACGGGTACTCCTTGCATAGAACTCCATTCCCCGATCACAGTGGAACCTGATGATGGGAATGTTGAGCGATGAGCAGTACAGCACCACGTCTTGGATCGCCTCCAGAACCGTTGATCCTTTGTTATCAGGTAGTCCAGAAGAAAAGATGAGGTTCACAAGGTCAGGCCCAGTGACGTCAATGTCTTCATCGAAGTTCTTACGCCGATCTGCCGAAGCCCTTTCCTCATGATCATCACTTACATCTTCTCCCGGATCGTCACCCTCTGCAGGTACTGACACTTCTGGTTCTCCTCCTGGGACCTCAAAGTCGAAATCCTCTGGCCCTGGAGGAACAGCTGCATCTAGTTCTCCAGGATCGTAAGCAACTCCAACTCCACGACCATCATCCAGGAAAGTCTTGGGAACCTTAACCTTTGCAACGAAGGCGTACTTATGGGGTTTTGGAAATGCTCCTCGTCCATCAGCATCTACCCCCGGGACCTTCAGAGGACCGCTCACATCTGCAGACATGACGAAGGCACTTGGGTGTTCTATCCTCGAGTGACGCCGACCAGTCGCCCCAGCAGTCACACAAGTCATACAATTCGACCGGTATGGTAGATGTCCCCTTCGTACATGATCCCTCCACTGCTCTGCTGACATTCTCAACATCATAGGTTCCAATCGCTGTGCCCTCACCGCTATGGCGACGTTCTCCGAAAACTCTCTGGTCCATACCGAAGGAGGACTGGGTTGAGGAGGATGTGGGTCTCTTTGAATTCGTCCCCTTAGTCCATCAAGGTGTCGTAGAGGCAGATTGGTACCAACGGTTGTATGTCTATTCAAGACCTTACCCAGCGACGACATATCGAAGGTGTAGGTGGTGAGTCCTGCTTCTGCTTCATAGCCTTCCCATAGTGAAGTCCTCCAAAAGCTCACCGAGTCTTGTGCTAACGGATCCGAGAACAGGAGGTAACCTCTTGGATCTCTAGGCTGCTCAAGCAAGAATCCCACTTCCTTGATGTCACTCGAGTCTGCTGGACGTTTACACCTTCCTGCAGTCGCTAGCGCATGGAGGTAGATCATCTTCACGAACAAACCAGTGTGACGATTCACCTTGTTGAGGTCACCTTCAGACTGACCGGGCCATCCACCATAAGGGTGGGTGTTGCTTCTCAAAGGTTCAGGACCCGGAGACATACTCCTCCTCAGCATAAACGTATTTTGAGGCGGCCCACCAATCACAGCTGCAATTCTTCCAGTTCTGGCCGCCCATTCCAGCGCCCTCCACACCAAAGGGTCACAAACATCTTGTGACTTTCCGCGCTCCACATCAAGCTCCAGCACATCAAAGCCTTGCCGATCCAAGAAATTGATCTCTTCATTCGGCTTCTTACCCGCATACAGATGAACCACCCACTGTCTCGACAGCCAAAATCTCCTTCTCGTACGACGATTGAGATGTCGTAGTCCGCGCATAGCGCCCCAGCCATTGGAGATCGGGATCGCCTCAGCCAAGCCCGTAAGGGATTCCTGTGGTACCTCTTGAAAGAACGGGGCTCCTTGAATAGCTTGCCATGCATCTGCTCCCGTCTCACTGTCACAGTAAGTGAGAAGGTGATCAAACCACGTCTTATTCAAGGCAATCACAGACTCTCGAATCCTGTTCTTAGTTACGCCAACCGACTGCTTGAGCATCTCGAGCTTCCGATCCTCAATCCTTGCGATCAAACTCAAAGCTTGGGCTTCCGTCACCTCTGGGCATCCATCTCTGACCTTCAACTTGATCACTTCACCCTCACGACTCACCAACCGACAGTTGGCCCCAGACCATTCCATAGAGTATCCCAGCATTCCCACCAAGGCACCCAATGGAACGATAGGAGATGCTGAAGAGTCTCTGGGCCCATCAGTGATTGGAACCAGGAGCGTGCCGGCCTTGTTCATTTTCAGCTCTACCACCTCTCCTCCAGCTAGATGCACCACCACTGGACTTGCAGATCGCCACTCCTCATGGTCTCTAGCCCTCCTCAAGGGGTGTGTAGCTCCTGAGTCCACAAGAGCCTGAGCGTGAGGCTCCGATCCCAACGTTGTAGTAGATATTGAAATGACCTTCATGCTCGGGGCCTTTGGCTCTGAAGGAACAGCGCCTGCAACTTTTGCTGCAGCCTGAAGTAATGCCTCCCATGATAAGACCGGCTGTCCAGCCGTCACCTCGGGCTCCCCGGTCTTCGCAGGGGATGTCTCTCCTTCAGGTTCAGTCTGGAGCTTATTCACTGCTGCTGAAGCTTGGGATGTCGGTGATGTCTGGGTTCTTTCAGTTGTCCTTGCTGCGCTTGTAGTCGGTAACGTAGATGGCTTGCCACTCTTGACGGGACAGTCCTTTTGACGATGTTCTTCACTACCACAAGCCAGGCATTTGCGAGAACGCTCAACCCTTGTTAGGGCTTCCATGCTATGCTTGAAGGGGCAACGAGGTCCGCGGCGGCATCCTGAGGCCTTCATGAAGTACTTGCAGATCTTGTCGTCCTTCGCACCCAATGGCGAGGTGCTTCCCCCTGTGAACACGGCCCGCAAGGTAGGCACCGAGGTTCCAGGTGTAGTCTTGGCCGCCGCAATGCTTTCGATCTCTGCCTGCAGGTGCTGTTGGTACTTGACCACATCTTCCAAGCAGGGCTGTCCATCCACCCTATAAGTTGATCGAACCAGTTGAGTGCGAAACACAGCGTCTGGACTTTCCGTAAGGTGTTTTGAAGCCACCACCGTTAACCCCTCTGCTAGGATCGAGCCGTCGGGTACCACCATGTTCAAGTCCTTACACCTCTGAAGCCATCTTGGCCAAGATCTCAAACTGCTCAAACAACCAGCCAAATCCGGAGCTTCCGCGCCCTGAAGATGTCGCAAGACCACTGAGCGCTCTGCCGCACCCCCTGGCTGATAGGCCGTAAACAACCTGAAAAGAATCAAGGCCGCCGACTGCGTTGTTCTTCTGGCTATGAGGTCTAGACGTACCGGCTCCGTGAATGATTGAATCATCAGCGAGCAGGCTCTGGCATTGACCCTAGTCCAACGACCTGACGTCAGTCGCTCATGCTGCCCAGGAACTACTTGAAGTCGTTCTAGTGGCGTCGAGGTCAACCAGGTTGAGTACGCCCTGGCCACCAGCTCTCGGATTTCCTCCCACCATTCTGCAGACCCTGCTGACAGGTCCTGCATGGCTGTGGTGACTTGAACAAGCCAGTCTTGTAGTAACAGTCCACTCAACTCACCTTCTGGAGCAGCCAGCAACGGAAGAGCTACAGTAGCTGTCTTGACAACCTCTGGAGACCTGTCTGACTCCTCGTGCTTCTTCAGGTTATTCATCTGGATCTCCTGAAGCTGCTTCATACTCTGTGCCAATGCCTCAATCACGCCCTGGGTCTCACTACCTCGAGCAACTGTTTCATTTCGCAGTTGCCTGTCTGGTGCGAACACAGCTGCTTCAGCTTGCTCATCCAGCCTTCTCGGTGGGGTAGGATCTCGTGCAGCTCCAGCTCGACGTTGTCCTTCACGCAATCCGGACAAACCTTCCCATATCGAAGCCCACGGGTTCCCCGATGATTGCTGCATGACATTCACACTCCGACGATCACCCTCACGTAGTCTAACAGCTTCACGTACTGGTTCTTGTTCACGTACAACAGCTTTAGGAACTACTGGTACCTGAGCACTGCCAGAAATTCCCCCGGGATCACTTCTGGGTTCCGAGGCTTGAACAGGTAGAAGAGGAGGATCACGACGTTGTTCCCGAGTCAACATTTCTTGCAAACGATGATTCTCCGCTTCAGACTGCGCCAGTCTATCTAGTAGGGTTCCTAGCTGTCTCTGCACTTCTGCTTGTATCGCCTCTGCAGGAACACTGCTGCTGCTCGGCGTCTGGGCTGTAGACGGTCGAGGCTCCCACGGGGACCTTCGTTGCAACAAGCTCGGTGGACGCGGCGGCGAAGGGATAGGGCTAGGCAGCCAATTAGGCATCGCAGGTTGTGTAAACAGTTCTCCCAGTCGCGACACCCAACCATGCCAGCTTCCCCCACAAGCAGTTCTTCCCGTTTGAGCACTGGCAAATTGCGAATTCAATGACCTAGGCGTAAAATAACCAAACGACGCCTCCACTTCTGCAGACGGCACCTCTGTCTCCGAAATGCCCACACGCTCTTCCCCGCCCGCCGGCCCAGCAGTCGCCTCAGCAGGTTGCCCACTGTTTCCTGTACTGCTCTGTAGCCTCGGAACGGCCGAAGACGCTGAAGCATCTCCTTGCGGAGGCGGTGCACCGCCCTTTGCAACTTCTGGCATTGCAGAGCCATTCACCGTAGACCCTAAAGTCTCTTGAGGATCTTGCGGCACTTGAGGTACCGTCACGGTAGCCTCAGAACTTCGAGACCCAGCATTCATCACAGGCACCGTTCCTGAGCCGCTCGGCTCAGCAAGTTGCTGAGATCCGGCCGCCCCATATCCAGTACCCAGTGCTGGCCTTTGTAGCAGAGCCCCATTAACCTGCGCTTGGGCAGCACCTTGGGCGCTCATAACCTCGAGAAGGTTCAAGAACCGACAGCTCACTGCTCTCCAAACAGCGATCAAGCAGCCATGAACCCTCTGAGCATCGTGTTTTCACTTCTGCCGACAACGTACTGTGTTGAGCTCTCCGCGNTCGAGAAGGTTCAAGAACCGACAGCTCACTGCTCTCCAAACAGCGATCAAGCAGCCATGAACCCTCTGAGCATCGTGTTTTCACTTCTGCCGACAACGTACTGTGTTGAGCTCTCCGCGAACATGCTTAGCATTCGTACGGATTGAGCTATGCTTAGGCACTTACAGGCCTGCTGTAAAACGCGCACTGCTGTTATTGCATGACCCAAGACATGTTCTTCGTAGCCTTGTCTAAGAGCCAACGAACAGCAGGCGAATGACTTTCAAAAGACCACATGTGCCTGGCTAATTAAAGCCGNAACGCGCACTGCTGTTATTGCATGACCCAAGACATGTTCTTCGTAGCCTTGTCTAAGAGCCAACGAACAGCAGGCGAATGACTTTCAAAAGACCACATGTGCCTGGCTAATTAAAGCCGTGTTTCCACATGTCGAGCTACCACTTTCTTCAATAAGGGTTCTAAGGGGGGGTTGTAGGGTTACTTAAAGGATCATGGGACTTAGTAACTCGGGTTAAGATTGGGGTAACTACACTTATAACTGCGTATAACCCCCAATTAAGGTACTTATAAGCTTGCCTACTACGTCCCATGATCCTCCAAGTCATCTCCCGGCCCCAGAGCGTTTAGGGCGTGGCCAGACAACTCGTGAGAAAAACCCCTAAACCCCTAAACCCTAAACCCTAAACACCGAAACTCTAAACCCTAAACCCTACACACCGAAACCCTATAAACCCTGTAAACCCAAAAAACCCTATAAACCCCAAACCCTAAACACCGAACCCTTAAACCCTATAAACCCTAAACCCCAAAATGGACGCAAGGCTTGCAAGTGGCCTTGTGAAACCCTATAAGCCCTCAACTCACCAGCTTTTAAGGACGAAGGCTTCGAGTTGAGGGCCGAAGACGTTGGGGGTCTTAGGGTTTATGGGTTTTAGATTCGAATAGGGTTCCTTTAAGATTCGAATAGGGTTCCTTTAAAGGGGTTCTGTAAGGGTACTGTAATATGGGGTTTCGGGGTTTAGGGTTCAGGGTTCCTTTCAAGGGGTCGATAAGGGGTTACTATAAGGGATCTTTAAGGGTACTACAGGCTACTATATGGGCTGAGGGGTTTAGGGCTTTAGGGGTTTAGGGTTTTGGGTACTTAAAGGATCATGGGACATAGTAACTAGGGTCATAATTAGGGAAAGTAGACTTATAACCCCAAATAAGGTACTTGTAACCTGACTTACTAAGTCATGATCCTCCAAGTAGGGCCCCTTTAAGCGTACTACAAGGGTTCCTCTAAGGATCCTTTACAGGTTCAGGGCCCCTTTAAAGGAACCCCAGAAGGAACGAACCCCCTAAACGACCCTTGTGAAGTGTCCCTTTAAATGGAACCCCTCTATGCCCGAAACACTAAAGCCCTAAACCCTAAAGCCGATCCCTTTAAGGAGCCCTTAAAGGAGCCTTACTTGTTAAGTCCCATGATCCTCCAAGTAGAACTTGGAGCTTCAGAGAACCAAGACCTTCAACTGCAGGGCTGAACAAGCCGGGACTGCTCGCAGGGAAGCTTGAACTGTGGAGGCCTCAATGCTTCGATTGCCACCCAGAGACTCCAATATCTCCCTTATTTAAGGAGTATTCCTTAAATCATATCAAGGATCCTACTATAATTTAAGGTATATTCCTTGCTGAAGGGATATTGGAGTCTCTGGGTGCCAAGGGGAATCTATATATGGAAAGGATCTGATCACAGATAACTACCAATACTGTTCCTTAGCGTTCCTTCATAGAAGTCTAGTCTAGTATAAAGCCGTAGCGGAAGCAGAACACCGTAGGCCTCTTTAGCTTTGGAACAGACTCACCCTTAACCCGCGCCCAGAACCCCTACACCGTGCTGCAGTGAAGGAAGCAACAGCAACTCCCAGCCAAACTTACACTTTCCATGCCAGGAAGCTCAGCGTTGTCTCTGCATGGTCTGAACCTCGTGACTCGTCGGTATCACCCTTAACATAAACACAAAATCTTGGAGCACCAGCCCTTAAAATCCCAACTCCTGAACCCTCGAAACGGAAACCCAAGGCCTAATTGCGAAGCCCCAAAATCCTTGACATCGTCCAAACCCGATCGACGATCGACAATACGGCCGCGAGCCGATCTGAAAGTCTGAGCGCCACCCTCAACGATCAATGTGAGGGAGAGAGAGAGAGAGAGAGCGAGAGAGAGAGAGAGAGATGAATAAGTAGCTATAGATCACGTTATAGTCGCTATACACTTATACCATCACATATCCCAAACCTTCTTCTAGTGATTAAGGCCCCTGTATGAGCAGCCAAGCCTCAGTGTCGATCCCTTTGAAGCTTAGGTCTTCTTGCTCAAAAGCGTCACATGGGAGTTTCCGAAGATTAGGGGTACCTTATTTTGGGGTCCTTATAATCAGGATCCTACTACTTAGGGTACTATATCAGGGTCCTCTATTTCCGGAAACTCCCACATACTTACGTATATAAACACGGCCAAAGGCTCTAAGGTCCGAATCGTGGTTCTACTTCGGACCTAGGATACATCTATCAAATATAGGACGCTGATTAAGAAACCTTGGGCCTTATTTTGGGGGTTATAGGCCCCGGGTTTCTTAATCAGGTTCCTACATTACACCTCCTCAGCCGAACTAGATCAAAAAAACACTGATCCCAGAATGTGGCATGGCAAGTTTTGGATTGAAAACTCGGCGCAAAGTCTCGACTGCCTCGCTTCTGGCTGTGCATGGGATGATGCCGATCATGCTCGGCAATCTCTACAAAACTGAAGACATTGCAACATGCCCAGTGGTCATTATCTTCTACAGGCAGCCATGTTGCTAGCTAGCACCTGCGCTATCTGCTGTACCGAAACGAACAAACGACTTTTCAAGGAGCAGCTGTAACCAGACTTAATGCAGAGGACTCCGCAAGAACTTGAAAACGATTGGCCACATGCAAGTACCCCTGCTCAGGAAATTCCTACCGACGGTTCTGATACCTAGCGGTCCCTGGCCATGGAGGAAAGTGGACTCTGGTTTCTAAGTCGGCATCTTAGCCTCGCTGTTGCTGAAACCTGGGCTAAACGAATCTGCTTCCAACCTCGCTCCTCGAAAACAAGGCTGCCAAGTCACGTCCCGAAAACCATGTAGTACCACTTCACTTTGATATTCGAAGTTGGGCTCAGGGGGTTTAGGGTTCAGCGTGCGGGATTCAGCTTCAGCCGAAGCGGGAATCACGCAGCCTGAACTTCGAAAGCATAGGTGGGGCGGCCTTTGAAATTGAATATAGGACAACTTAAAAGCACAGGCATGAACCCTGAAGCTACAGAATCCTAGTTGAGATCCCATCAGAAAGTAGAGTTTCTATAATAGGAATTACTCTAAAAGCTTAGGCATGTACATCTACAACAATGAAACAGCCACGTATGATCCCTGCACTCTCCTGCTGTTGACGATCTGACTGCAGCCACGGTGCTAATCCCTGCGCTACGCACGGCCGCGCCCGGCGCTAAAAGGTCGACACCTCGAAGAGCTTCGAGAGCCGGGGTGTCCCTTTAAGGGGGCTTACTTAAGAGATCATGGGACTTAGTAACTCGGGTTAATTAGGGTAACTATCCTTATAACCGCAAATAAGGTACTTATAACCTTACTTACTAAGTCCCATGACCCTCCCAAGTAGACCCTAATCCCTAAACCCTATAGATCCCTTTAAGGAGCCCTTAAAGGAACCTTACTTACTACGTCCCATGATCCTTCAAGTAGGGCTCCTTTAAGCGTCCTAGAAGGGTTCCTCGAAGGATCCTTTAGAGGTTCAGGGCCCCTTTAAAGGAACCCCAGAAGGAACGAACCCCTAAAGGACCCTTGTGAAGTGTCCCTTTAAATGGAACCCCTGTAGGAACCCTTAAATGAAATTTTAAAAGGAAGCCTTAGAGGGATCCCTAATCAGGGTTTAGGGTTTTTTTAGGGGTTTAGGGTTGAGGGCTCCTTTAGGGGTTTGGGGATGAAGGTTCCTTCAGGGTTTAGGCTTTAAGATTGCTTCAGGGGTTTAGGGTTTGGTGTTCCTTTAAGGGTTTAGGGCTAAGTTTCGGGTTTAGGGTTCCCAGACCTTCCAATATCCCCTAATTAAGGACTATACCTCAAATTATAGTAGGATCCCGAATATGATTTCAGGTATGCTCCTTCATTGAAGGATATTGGAAGGTCTGCGTTCCCTTCGGATTCAGGGCTTCCCGCGCCTTCCGTTCAAAGAATAAGATTTGACAGAAGGCAACTTCAGGCGTAATCCTGCTTCCCTCGAAACCACTTCCAAAAATCGCGGTTCCAGATTATATCTTGGGGTTTCTTCCTCTTCTGTTTCCTCCCCGCCCCTTCAGGTCAACCAGAATGTCAAAATAATGTACCCAAACAACCATTATTCATTGGAGGGTCCGATCTTTTCAGCGCGAGCAAGGCCTGAAAAGAAGCACACTCGCCAAAATTGGAGAGAAGGGTGGCCCTAACGGTCCTTGAAGCCCTGAACCTGTGCACTTTAAATCCTTCCACAAAGAAAAAAGAAAACCTAACACAATTTTTACCTACGGTAGAAGCCAGAAAGTTGGAACATTAGTATCCTCATGCCCTTAATGTAAAGTATAAGGGATCCTAGCACTAATCCTCCTAAACCCATGTTCCAACTTTCTGGGATTCGCTATAACCACTTTGCCGGGAGCCCGGCACTGGCCCACTTGGCTGAAGTTTGCCCTCGCGTCATCCCTGATGCTTTGGGGTTGAGCGCATGAGGAGCTAAGCCTACACGCTCGAAAGGGCTGCAGGGATGAACGAAAGGACGGGGTGTCAGGGATTACGAGACAAGACAAATTTCATGAACATTCAGAACAGATTTAAATTGGTTCGGCAAGATGAAACCAGGTAGTCTTCGAACTGCATTTTGATGGGTAAGCAGAGCTGATGAGATCCTAAGGGGTGGCGTCAGCTTGCTCTAGTACAACAGGATTTGAAACGATCTGCGAAGCTGGTGGGCCATGCCCGTGCAACCAGGATTGTTGTGTGTCTCGAGTTTTAAGTAGCTGAGGCAGCCTTTGGAAAGGGCGCTCCAAGCAACTGACCTGCGTGTTTTTAGGGTTTAGGGTTGCTGAACAGGAACACACTTGGAGGCTGTGCGGTTCTTACATAGCTCGCAGTGTGGGCCAAGACTGACCCCGCGAAGCTTGAGCTGCTTTGCCAGCAAAATCGACAAACAATCTGCGACTCAATCTCATTCTACAACCAACTTACGGGGAATGTGCCGGGCCAGTGCCGGGTTTATATGTCGATTTCTCCGCCGAAGAACGCTGATTCATAGCTATTGGGGACGGTGCTTGCAATTTGTGCCTGGGAAGGAGGACTGATGCAGAACAGCCCAGGACAACACAGCACCAATAAAGACAACAACCGATTTACACAAAACACACAAAGCGGCGCCAAGAAGCAGATATTGACAAAACCCAACACAAGCAATGGACAGCCAAAATATGGTCAGTTCAGCCTGACAAGTGTTACCAAGGATTTTGCAGACTGCAGTAGCTTCAGGCCACAAACCGAAGAGCATGCCTTCTGGAGACTGTGGACCAACATACAAAAAGATGCTTCGTCAAGAACAAAGCCTGTGCTAATAGAACCTCTCACCTCGTCGTGGCTCCCACGGTGATGACATCCTGGCAACGTCCGCACCGTCGTTTGAAGTTCGGGACGTTGTCGTCTGTCGTGTAGTGTGGGAAGTGTCGCTTTCCGAAAATTCCCAACGTGAAATCGATTTCAGGCTCCAACCCGAAACCCAAACTCCCACCTCTCAGCCGCATGAGATGACTTTCGGACTCCGACAGCTGAGGGTTTAAGGTCGATCTGAGACGTTACGATACATATTCTCCGCTGTCGTTGAAGTGGTGAGTCATCAGGACAGTCCGCCGATCCACCTACACTACAACCTCATGGCCTGTCCCAAGATGCCCATTCTTGACTCTCGACCCCGAAGCCCTAGACGCCCCTACACCCTGAACCCTAGAGCTAAGCCCTAAACCCCAAACCCCAAAAACCAAGCTCGCAGACTGCAGACTCAAGGACCCATGGATCCCACGAACCCAAACACCCTGGACCCGAAAGCCCTATGCCTATACCCTAAACCTCGACGACTAAAAAAAACTCAAGCCAGAACCATTCGAAACGTATACACATACATTCAACAATATATATATACAGACATATATACAAACAATGCAGGAATAGTTTAACATGTGTAGTGGCATAGACAAATGTGCAATTTGTAAGTCCTGAAGGTAGCTCGGCGTGTGGTGGCAAGCGTCAGGACCGACCTCGACGGCTTAAACAAAACCCTAAACCCCAAACCCTAACCCCCTAAACCCTAAACCCTAAACCCAAAAGGAGTTCTGCTGAAGGCTGCGGATATAGAGTTCAGGGCTCAGGGTTTAGGGTGTAAGGTTAAATGGGAGTTTCCGAAAATAGGGGACCCTAATACAGTACCCTAAATCATAGGATCCTTACTATAAGGACCCCAAATGAGGTACCCCTACTTTCGGAAACTCCCAAATGTCTGTTCCAGTTTCAGATTTGGGGTGATGGGCTTTGCATGTGCGAGCTCAAATGCATGCATGCGTGCCGGACAGTTGTGGTGTACATGCCACTTACTAACCGCCCTACCTGCCTGCCTGCCGGGTTGCGGACCTACCCACCTAGCTGCCTACCTGGCTACCTACCTATCATGTAAGCATATGCATGCATACCTACAGATATACGTGTGTGTGTGTATATACATATATATATATATATATATATATTTCTGTGTATACATGACATTTATGATGTATTTTGGCTTCACTGTGTCAGTGTGCATGCACGTGCGTTTGAAGGCCCCGAAGACAAGCACGTGCCCTCATTCTCCCACGTCTGGTCTAACCCCGTATCAAGTCGCATCATGATGTTGAACACATACAAAAGCTTTTCTTGTGCGCAACATTTGACCAGGCCACGCTCACAAAAACTGTAGTTAATCTACCGAACCCTTAAGTGTTTCCACCTGGCCCAAGATCTGCAGCTAGCAAGCCCAGGTCCAGGTTTCAGGTTTAGGCGTGCGCTAAACAAACTGAGCTCCGTGCGCTGCCAGTCCCATGCATTCCAGCAGCATTGACCACCGTGATGCCAGCATTCTTAGCCTTGGAGCTTCGTCTGGCGAAGGTCAGGGTTTAGGGTTTAGGGTTTAAGGAAATTAGGAAGTACACAATCGTAGCATGCACGTTTTTGGCATTGTTGGCGAAGTGTTGGAAGCTGCATGTGGCGCATTTATGCATGACATCTACACCGTGAAACCTCGAGGCAAACTACATGGTCTAAACTTTGAAGTCTCCATGACGGACTATGTGGTTTGCATTCTGAACTGATTGTGATACCCTGCTCTGCACAATGGATCCGATTGAATCTCTCTTGTTCTTTGCAAGCATTGGTTGTTTGCTCTTCTTGGTCATATTCTTATCCACGCTATCACAGCATACACCAGCATACTGCACCTAAAACCAACCACTTCTCCGACCATATCTTCCGAAGACCGGGCAAAGCCAAAAGCAGCATAAACTCGAGACAACACCACCCTAGCCCCAAGTCAAGTCACTAAGTACAAAGTCTTCGTCATTCCCAAGTGCAACCCGCAGAAACCCATTCCCAAACCCAAACAGTCTTCAAAACCCAAGAAACGGCTGAAGCATAAAACGTTATAAACCCGACCCTGCGCAAAGGCGCTCTGTCTCCAGGACTTCTAGAAGGAAACTATAATAAGGAGCCCCAAAAAGGTAGGTTCTTTAGGGTCCAAACCCGTCTCCTTATAATAAGGAACCTACTATTTAGGGTCCCTATTTTCGAAAACTCCGACCCTCACGAGAAAGGCGCTTTGTCTCCAGGGTTCCGGACCGCCTCTGCCGCCACGCTCATGGCCGACAGCTGCCCCTCCCGGGCTACGGCCAGGAGAACCACGGCCGGCCTAGCTTGAGAGGGGTTGAAGGCCGTTTAGGGTTTGGGGTTGAGGGTTTAGGGGTTGAGGGTTTAAGGGTTGAGGGTTGAGGGTTAGGGTTTGGAGGACCTTCTTCTGATAACGGTTTTGGGGGGACTGGAGGCTTCGGGGCTTCGGGTCTTTAGCCAGTCCTTTGAACCCCTCGGTTCAGGGTCTTCTCAGCCACGTCGCGGAGTTTCCTTAGCAGGGTGTGGTGTAACCCTAAACCCTAAACCCTAAACCCTAAACCAAGGGATGATGCCCATGAATATGAATCGTGATCGTCACGATGATGCTGATAATGATGTAGGGCTCAGGGTTCAGGTCTTAAAGCCCTAGACCCTAAACCCTTATACTCTAAACCCTAAACCCGAAACCCTATAAACCCTAAAACCCTAAACCCTAGACGGCGATGTTTCAACGGTTCATGGATGATGGCGTGTATGAAATCCGAAAGCGTAGACCCAACACCCTAAACCCTACGCCCTGAAACCCCAAGCCCCAAAATTTTCAACCCTGCACCCAGCGAAGCCTTCAAACCGAACCCTTGCAAAGCCCTGAACCCTAAAATCCTGCACGCCAGTCCCAAAACCCTAAAACTCTACCACACCAAAACCCCACAAAACCCAATTCCCCAACACCCCATAAACAAACCCTTCAGCCTAAAACCCCTAAAACCCTGAAACCCCTAAACCCTCCCAAAACCCTAAACCCTAAACCCCCTAAAACCCCTAAAACCCTGAAACCCCTAAACCCTCCCAAAACTCTAGAATCCCTAAAACCCTGAAACCCCCGAACCCTCCCAAAACCATACAGTTGCTTTAAACCGCCTAAACCCTAAAGCCCTTAAGCTGCACCCTTGCAAGATCCCTTCAAGGAACCCTTAAACGATCCCTTAAAGGAACTCTTAAAGGCACCCTTATAATATCCCTTCAATGGCTCTCATGATCGGGGCATGGGCTGCTCTGCATTCCGCAGCAGCCTCGGCAGGAAGTTTGGGAACTTCGCCTTCGGGCTCCCAATGCCTCTAAGGTCTGGGTTTAGGCTTTGAGGTTTTAGGATCCTTATGCCTCTAAGGTCTGGGAGTTTTGGGGGGGTGTAGGGTTTAGGCTTTGAGGTTCTGGGATCTTAATTCTGGGATTTTGCGGGGTTTAGGGTTTAGGCTTTGAGGCTTTGGGCTGAGAATTGAGGGTTGAGGGTTGAGGTAACTCGAAAGTTAAGAAGAATAAGAATCGCAACCTGCATGAAGCTTTCGACGGCTTTCTACTCTGATGGAACAGGGCTCTCCGCGATCTCAATGCCAAGGGCATATCGCCGTCTGAGGTTTCTTGTCGGCCAGTGAAGGACTGCAGCCAACGTCTTGGACTTGTAAGGGTCCAGGGTTTAGGCGTCGTTCGACACACCATTCGACAGGCTCTTTGCAAACTCTAAAACCGAAGTTCTTGGAGAGTTGGCTGCCAGAGCCGTCAGTAAACCAACCCCTTCAACGCTCAAAAGTTTACTTTTCATGGTCCAAATTCCTTTAATATTCTGAGAACTCGTGGGAATTGCCAAGCAAACCTTGCACACTAGAAGAGCCGCATCTTAGCTTGACTGCTATATGGGAGTTTCCGAAAATAGGGGACCCTAATTATTGGGTGGTTGATCTAAATTGCTTCATCCCGGAATAACCTTCTTCACGGAAAAAAATTAGCTTTCGCGCCACCGTCGTAAAACTTTCGCGGAGGCATATTTACATACCTTTACAAGCTAGGCTCCTGATTCCTTTGAGGGTTCTGTTAAGGGTTCCTTTGAGTGTTCTTCTTAAGGCTTGCTGTGAGGTTGCGCTTAAAAGTTTCTTTGCAGGGTTCTTTTGAGGGTTCTTTAATGATTCGGAGGCCTCATCAAAAACCCCTAAGACGGCCTGAAGCAGCTCAACAGAAGCCCTGAAGTTTGTTGGAAAGGCTCCCAGAAACTCTCACTCAATTATGCCAACAATGTCCATTGGGGGGGTGGCCTTGATCTGGCTTCGTCGACTTTAACACCACTTGCGCGGAACTTACGCGCTAAATCCTGTACAGGAACCTGATTTGGGGGTTTGTCGTTGCTTAAACACTAGCATCAAACGAAGCAGCAGTACTACACTCGCGGTAGGGCTGGTGGAAATGGTAGCAAGAGCAACAGCAGTAGCACTGGCAGTAGCAACAATGGATAGGACGTGTGGGTAGTAGGTATGGCAGGTAGAGGTAGTAAGTGGGTGACATTAGCAACAGTAGCAGTAGGAGCAGTAGTAGCAGCAGCAGCAGTAGCAACAGGAGTAGCAGTTGCAGTAGCACTAGTAGTAGCAATAGTCATCGTAATAGTAACAGTAAGAGCAACTGTGTAACAGTCATCGTAAATCGTCATCGTCATCGCCACTGCTATAGTAGTAGTAATAGTAATACTAGTAGTAGTAGTAGTAGTTGTTGTTGTAGCAGCAATAGTGGTACTAGCAGTAGCAGTAGTAGTAGTAGTTGTTGTTGTTGTAGTAGAAGTAGCAGTAGTAATAGTAATAGAGTCAGAGTGATTGTACTAGCAATAGTAATAGTAATAGCAATAGTAGCAACAACAGTAGGCTAACACATAACTTTCGCAAACAAAAAATTAAATTTCGCCGCATCATCGCGAAACCTTCGCGGAGGCATATTTAGCTATGCAGTTGGCCGCTCATATAAATTATGCCACAAGGAGCTTTAACTACCTAATAAATTACCCTAAATAGTATAGGATCCTTATTATAAGGACCCCAAAATAAGGTACCCCGAATTTTCGGAAACTCCCATATACTCCTCAGCACCTCGAAGAGACCAGGCCCCAGACCAGTCGAAGGCGGCAAGGAGACGCCACGTGCTTGTACGGCCCTGGTCCTTTGTCAGTCCAGGGTTCCGCGCTGTACTCGCTTGACCCGCGTAAGCATGAACTTACCTTTGGTTAGTAGGGAATGGAGGAATGGGGTACAAGTATAACTACTATTCCTACCATTCTTCCATTCCCTACTAACCAATGGTAGGTCATGCAAACATCCGTCTCCACGACTGGGCTTATAAGTAACCAGGGAGAAAAAAGGATACACTTTTATCTCATAATGGTTCCTTTAAGAGAAAAGTATTAAAGTATATGGTACTCCAAAGCCCAGACGAAATTGCAGCCCAAGCAAACACCTCAAGCCGAGCCCGAACCGGCAAGAGCCTTACTTCATCTGCAAATGCCTGAAGTCTGAAGTATAGGTAGGCCCTAAACGTCGAGTTCCCATACGGACCGAGAGAGCTCGAGCAAGCCTCGAACCCCAAGCCCGGCAACTGCTGAAGTCCCGAACAGCAGAAACCCAGACCCCCGGGAGGATCTAGAAAGTAGATCCCCTAAGTTGGGGCCCTATACTACTAAGGGTACTTTATAGGAACCCCCATTAAGGGATCTACGTTTTGGATCCTCCCGGGGTCTGGAAAGCTAAAAGAGCTGCCAAGGGTCGTCCAGGACCTTTACGGCCTGGGTTGGCGTCTGCTACTTCTGCACACAGCACACAACTACTGACTAAACCTGCGAAACCGTACACCCTGACCCTACCCCCTAAACCAGAAACAAACACTAAACTTAATGAAGCCCTTCGAAACTGGTTGATTTGGGAAAAAGGGTGGGTTCAGGGCAGAAACGACCCCTGTCCAAAAAAACATCGCTCCGAGACGACAATAGCTATAAAAACCACCACCACAGAGCAACCGAGCTGTGAGTTGGAAGCACGGCTCAGTCTCTTGGGCTTCGGATTGGGTCCTGGGCCAAGGCTTTACCTAGCCAGGCATTTCGCGACTTCGAGCGATGTGCTCACGAGATTGTGGCGGGAGCATGGTTGGGCCTCCAAGGTCAGTTTGGGGCCAGCATCGCACTACCGCTCTCTTTATGATCCCCCTAAACCTTAAACCCTAAAACCAGCCGAAAAGATCGCGATCGCGACTTTGAGACAGTTTGAGACATCAAACATTGCCACCAAGGTTGCATGCAGGGTGGTCTGCTTGGCGACGCCGTACCTGGCAAGATTTGAGATGGAGGTCTGAACAATCAGCCCTTATCGACCCTATGTTTTACGTACGATGAACTCTGTTCGCAAAATGTGCCGAAACCAGGGTTTCGGGCTTAGGGCTTAGGGTTTAGGGTTTAGGGTTTAGGATTGCTGATTCGGCTTGGGATTGAAGGCTATTGGAATGTTGGAGCCTAGCTTGGATCCCGAATCCCAAAGCTCTCATCTGGCGCCATGTCTTAGGGCTTGCCCTACACAAGAACAAGCAAAAAAAAGGGGGCAACCCTGACCCTAGCAAACCCCTTACAGCTCGGAAGCTCTATCCTGTGATGACAAGACCCCGAAACTCAGCTACCCCCTAAACTGTCACTATGAAGCCCCCTATACCCTGCATCCTGCATCCACAACCTTAAATCCAGAACCCTAAACTCCAAACTTTCCGATAACCCTATCACCCTATGACCCCTAAGCCTTACACCCCTAAAGCCCCCAATCCTCCTCCGTCCCGGGTCCGTGGAGGGCGCCTGAAGCCTCCCACCGGAGCGGCCAGGCGCGTGCCGTGTCCCAATGTATCCATGGCACAGTCCTCGTGGACTTGGAGCTCTCCGTTTGGGTTTCCGGGTTTAGGATTTAGGGCTTCAAGGGTTTAGGGTTGTGGTTTAGGGTTTAGGGGTTTTCGGCTTTAGTAAAGGGTTTAGGGGTCTCCGTTTGGGTTTCGGGGTTGAGGGTTTCAGGTTTCAAGGTTAGGTTGAGGGTTTAGGGGTTTGGGTTTAGGTGTTAGGGTTTCAAGGTTCGGGGCAGTTAAGAGTTCCAGGCTCTTGACTATGGAACAGTTTGGGATTCAGAGTTCAGGGATCATAGGCTTTTCGTTTAGGCGTAGGGACGGCAGGACAAGGATTTTTTGGAAGTTTCATCCTGCAGATCCAAATATGTTCGTTTGCCCAGAGTTGTCTTCTAAGCGTTAGGGTAGATGGTTTAGGGTTTCGGGTTTCGGGCTTAGGGCACCTATGCCTTAGTCCTTCAAGGAGGACAACCTTGGTTTTGCTTCCATGTGTGTGATCTTAGTTGGGTTTGGGGTGTCGAGTGACACCCGGGAGACCTACTTCTGCTAGGGGCTGATACCGGGGTTCATAATAACACTACTGAACTTTTTACCCTTGCAACATCTGTAATTTTAGATGTCGCCTAGTTGTCGCCACCTAAGATTAGCAAATCGTTCCAAATACCCTGAACATAAGTTACTTTTCAAGCACAAGAAACCCCAAGATGTAGGTGTTTGAAGTTAGAGGTGGGTCCTTTGATGACAGCTGCATGAGGCTAGACCACGGACTGGCGTCTATTGTGTAGGGATATGTAGGGCTTTGGGTTTAGGGTTTAGGGTCTATTCTGCAGGGATGTATGTTTCAATTCCGTGCTTGGGAGTCCAGCTTGCTATATATCGAACCCTAAGCCCCAAACAATGCACCCCAAACTCTACACTCCAAACCCCAAAACCCCAAGGCCCAAAAACACTGGATCTGAGATTAGAGTTCAAGGTTTCATGCTCGGACTGATATGGTGCGAGCACGATTTACGACTTCCTCAGCAGCGCACAAGCAAGTCCCACCCACAAAACAAAACAGCCTCTAGGGTTTACGGCTTAGGGTCTACAGGTTTATGGTTGAAGCATTAGGGTTCCGTAACCTCGAACCGACTGTAAATGTCAATAACGATGCCCCTATACACTCACGGTGAGATGCTGAAAACCGCGAAACTGACCCAGTCAACCTGCCATATGACACTAGGCACCGTGCTTCGTCGGTCATCTTGCACTGAACGACACCGCCATCGTTCACCTCTCAAGGGTTTCTGGGTTTCGGACTAAGATTTAAGATTTAGGAGTTTCGGGTTTAGGGTTTGGGATCTAAGGTTGAAGATTTCGGGCTTTAGGCTTGTAGGGTTTCGGGTGTTAGTGCTTGGCGTCTTTGGTCATAGGGTTTTGGGCTGGGGGAAGCAACAGTCATGAAACTGAGTCTCTGAAAAGCAGTAAATCAGCTACTCCAATGACTGGCTTAGATTTAAAGATACATCTGGACCCCTGATTGATAAATCCATCTCCGTCAATAAGGATTGTTAACGGAGATCCCAAATTTAAGGCCCTTAAAGGAAGGGGTCGTATTCATCATGTGTCTACATTAAGCCCAACATGAGAGCACGAATGAAACCCTGCGAAAAAACAGCGTTAGGTTCTGAGCGTAGATTCTCGGTTCTAGGCCTCTACCAAGCTCGGCTACGAAATCTATACAAAGCGCCGTCCAACCCCTCATGCCTCCAACGTCGGCACAGCGCGTCCGCCCTCGGGTTCCACTGAGCTCGACTTTGACACTGAGTATTCATAAGGGAAGACAGGAATGGCTTCACTTTTCACGAGAAGGGATCAGCGGTGGGACGTTTGTCACATGTGGTAGCTGCTCACGCAAACAAACTCACCCGACGACGTCTGTTAACAGCACATTCCGTAGACACGGGCGCTGGGTTTGCAATGGGCAAACTCGGGGGCCGCGCATAATATTGGCGATAGATTTTGGGTGGAGCTGTGGGTTGGGCAAGGGATTGAGGCCACTACTATCGAAGCTTATGGTATAGCGGTATAGTACAAAACCCAAGAACTCGACCTCAACTACTTGCGTTGCATATATGAACTCCTAGATTCGGGGTGAAACGTGAAATTCGTTCTCGTGTTTTGCTTGGAACCTGACCTCGTGAACATGAGCTCCCAGCCATACAGGCCCTACCCACAAACTGGCCTAAACAAGTTGCGGACTACGTTGCCGAGATCAGAAATCTTGAAGGGATCCACAAGCAAGGGTCTACAGGGGGTTCCCATAAGGGTTCCTTCAAAGGGTTTCTAGAGGCGGCTTATCGGGTTTCAACATAAACACGAAGTCGCTCAACCGGCTTCTTGGGTCCCCTGCGAAATCTCGATGGGAGGTCCTGGACAGATAGATCTGTCTTACTTGTGGGTTTAGGGTTTTTGGAACATTTATGGAGCTCCAAAACCCTAAACCCTAAACTCTAAACCCTGAACCCTAAACCCTAAACTCTAAACTCTAAACCCTATAATATAGACCCAGAATCCTTATAGACCCCTTCAGAGCCCTCATGGACCGTTCCGAGGTTCACAGACATGGACGTTCAGGTCACTGGGATAAGAGGTCCAATTTTGGCACGTTCTTGCGATCTTTTACCGTTTAGGGCTTAGGGTTTAGGGTTTAGGGATCCTTTACTGTTTAGGGTTTAGGGATCCTTTACTGTTTAGGGTTTAGGGATCCTTTACTGTTTAGGGTTTAGGGTTTAGGGATCCTTTGCGGTTTTGGGGTTGAGGGCTCCTTTACTGCTTAGGGTTTAGGGTTTAAGGATCCTTTACTGTTTAGGGTTTAGGGATCCTTTACAGTTGAGGGTTTAGGGTTTAGAAATCCTTTACTGTTTAGGGTTGAGGGCTCCTTTACTGTTTAGGGTTTAGGGCCTGTTTAGGGTTTAGGGCTCCTTGACTGTTTAGGGTTTAGGGATCCTTTACTGTTTAAGGTTTTTAGGGATCCTTTACTGTTTAGGTTTAAGGCTTGTCACGTCCCAGAAATTCCAAAGCTCAGATCAGGGCCCCGCCAGATTGATTCAAAAGGACAACATAAGAACCCTGTATTGGGCTTCGGGGTTACAGAACTAGGGGTTTTTCAATTATCTGCTCCTAGAGTATTCAGTAATCAAAAGCTTTTGGAGTGTTTCTGTCCGACCTTCTCTAGCGCTTCGGTGCGGAGATAATGAGCCGAGCTAGGCGACAGGCTAAACCCACCTCTCAGGTTGGGGTTTAGGGTTTAGGGTTTAGGGTTTTGGGTTTTGGGTTTAGGATTTAGGGTTTAGGGTTTTGGGTTTTGGGTTTAGGGTTTAGGGTTTAGGGTTTTGGGTTTAGGGTTTAGGGTTTAGGGTTTAGGGTTTAGGGCTTTGGGTTTAGGATTTAGGGTTTAGGATTTAGGGTTTAGGGTTTTGGGTTTAGGGTTTTGGGTTTTGGGTTTAGGGTTTTGGGTTTAGGGTTGAGCCATGTCCAGCACCGCCAAATAGAACCAATACAAACTCTGGAAGCGTGATGAAAACGAAACAACATTACTTAAAGGATCATGGGACTTAGTTACTGGGGTTATAATTAGGATAACTATAACTATAACCCCAACTAAGGTACTTATAAGCTTACTTGCTAAGTCCCATGACCATCCCAAGTAGACCCTAAACCCTAAACCCTAAGATCCCTTTAAGGAACCCTATAGATCCCTTTAAGGAGCCCTTTAAGGAGCCCCTTAATAAGTCCCATGATCCTCCAAGTAGAGCTTCGGGTTTCGGGTTTAAGCCTAGGATTGGAGTATCTTTTACCGTTTAGGGCTTAGGGTTTAGAGATCCTTTACTGCTTAGGGTTTAGGGATCCCTTGCTGTTTAGGGTTTAGGGATCCTCTACTGTTTAGGGTTTATGGGGTCGCAACCTGAAGTAACGAAACTGGATCCTTGACCTGCCGAGCCCGTGAAAAACGCGGCAGGGTCTGTGTCAAACCGGATCTCCAGTGAATCAATGACCCTTTGACAAGCCTATCAAAGACCGCATCAAACTAGATAGGAAGGAATGTCTGGATTTAACAATCAAACCCACAAAACAAGCAGAAACATCTCTGAAGCTTATAGTATAGCCACAGTAGGACTTAACACCCTGGTACCCTAAACCCGCTACCCACAATCCTAAACACTAGACCTTTAGATTTTCCTGTAAACAGCCTATAAAACGTTATAGAACCCTGTAAACAATTCCTTGAAAGCCGTACATTCTACAACTGTCTATTGCAAGAAACCAACAAGCAACCGGGCTCCTGATACCCGAATCGACCACATAGACATGCACTCGCTCGCCGGCTTTTGGCCGATAGCGATAGGACCTTGGCATTTTCTCTTTCTCTGTCTGTTACTCAAGCAGTCTGAACACTCTGGTGTCTAGGTTAATACAACTACGCGGGGACTGAGGAACACTGTTTCTAATTTTCAAGTCTCTATAATATTTCTGTGAAAGATCTTGCTGCTTTCTGCAGTTTGCGGCTGAGTGTTCACCCAAAACCGCCGTGCTCTCCGCGCAAACCATCAATCCCTGTCCTTCGCAGCAACAAACGACCCTCAGCCGTCCCTCCTGGAAGATCCTACTTTCGAGGTTTTGCGAGGCACCCCAAAGATAGTAAAACTATAAGTCAGCAGGATATAGCATAGCACATCGACTGCCAATCACGAGCGATCACAATCGACTCCAAATCATGCCACCAGACCATGAAAGGAGATGCTTCTCCTGAAAGAAATCCGTGTCTTTGCTAAACCAGTCTCTCCACTCCGAGTCTAAGGTTCGCTAGAACGAGGCTTTGCCCCTTTACTGTGTCAACAGGAGGACAACCGGTTTAGGGTTTAGGGTTTAGGGTTTATGCTGATGGGAGTTTGAAGGGCTTGGACCCAACCATCGACGAGTCGACGAGGCTGTGGCAACCTTCAGCAATGTATCCTAGAAACAATCCACATGCTCGTGTGCATCTACTGAGTGCCCCATAGTCTGCACATCTTAGCTTCTGTGTCTATATCTATATCTATATCTATCTGTATGCTTTGCTCAGTTTGCTCTACTGTGTTGTACTACATCATATATTACTTGATATTCTATCATATTGTATTATGTGAAGTTATACTTTTTGTATTTCATGTGTATATACATTTAAAGATATATGTTACATTGTACTACCTTAGACTACATTATATTGCGTTATATTCTATTTTACTTTACTATAGCACAAGTTATATATATATACTGTAAGTGCTTGTACATTGTACGTATGCATGCATGAACGCATGCATGGATGGATGGATGGATGGATGGATGGATGGATGCATGGACGGATGGATGCATGGATAGTTGGATGGATAAACAAATATTGTATATACAGATACACGCATCTATCTGTCTATCGATCTATCTATCTACTTGTCTGTCTATCTACTATCTACCTATCGATCTACCTATCTACTAATTACAAAACCTACCTATCTGTCTGTCTATTTACCGATCTATCTTTCTATCTATCGACCTATCTATTTACCGATCTATCTATCCGTCTATCTATCTAAGACATCTACCCATCTATCTATCTATCTGTCTATCTATCCATCTATCTATCGGTATATCTACCGATCTAGCTACCTACCTGTAGACACTCAAACAGAGAGACCGACATTCGTACCTGCATTCGCGCATAAATGCATGCATACATACACACACGAAGACTCCAGCTTGCATTGTAACAACTTCCAGAAGACCTGCAGCCAGACGAAAGCCTAGCTGGGATCCGCACCCGGGCTTTGAGGCGTTTACCTGAGAAGGGACGAATGCTGAACTGCTGCTCAGGTGGGGCTGCCAAAGGCCTAGGGTGTTGGCGGTGTTGGGTTTACTGTTTCAGGTATTCTTATTTCAAAGGGTGTATGATATCTGGCATGGGGCTGCCAGGGAGTCCCAGGAGTGCGCACTTGCCAACAGGTCGCACTTGGTTCCAAGGCTCTACATCCTACAAAGCCTGAAGTGCCCCTGGAGTGCAAGCTCTCTTGAAGCCAAACATTCCAACAGCGAAGGCCTCATAATTTCAACCAGGCTACACAGTGACTATGAGGGCTAAGCCTAAACTTTACCCTAAACCCTAAACCGTGGCCAATCTGCCAAAGCCGCGAGGACACAAGGTCAAAACCCAAGTCGAAACGGCTGAGGGCGTGCAGGGCCCAGGGCATCATGTGAGGGGGTGTCGTGTAGGGCTTAAGTCCCCGAGCCCACAGCAGCCCCTAAGAAGTACAAAGGAGCTGAAGCTTCCATGAGCGGAACCGTTGTCCTGCCTTATCATCCTCAGAAGCCAATTGCTCTCCCTAGCCGTAAAACCTTGAGGTTTGGGGTTTTGGTGCCTCTGGGACTCGTCTCTGCTTCGGGGGCTCGCGGGCTTAGGGCTTTGAGGCTCAGGGCTCTCGTGTTCGAAAAGTTAGGATAGGGATATCCCATATAAACCCCTAACAAAGAAGCCCAATAAGGTAGGGAGATCCCTATAAAATGCTTATGCTTATGTGCTTTTTGGGTCCCTAAATTTAGGGCTTTGGGATAGTCGTGTTTCAGCTTCGCCTGTCGAGGGGAGCTGAATTGTGGTTGAGGGCCTTATCAGTTCGCACAGAGTCTTCGTAGTAGGCATATGGGCGGTTATCAAAATTATGGTCCCTTTTTGGGTCCCTAATATAGTACGGCACCTAATATCTAGGGTACCCAAAAAGGGACCATAATTTTGACAACTACCCATATGACAATCCTTGCTTGGAGGTTCATGGGTAGTTATAAGTGTTGTTTTAATACGGGTAACTACATCAATCCATACAAAGGGACCTATAACTTATAAGCCTACTTATAACTACCCATAAACCTCCAAGTAACCCTAAACCCTAAACTCTAAACCCTGAACCCTAAAGCAAAACCCTAAAGCCTAAACCTCCAAGTAAGGCCCATGACCCGGCAAAGGCGTCTCTGGGCTCCCCGCAGCACCTCGCTGATCGATTCGATCTAGGCCTGGCTAACATGTGGCTTTAGGGCTTCACCTCATAGAGTTATAGGGATAATAAGGTTCAGGGCTTAGGATTTAGGGTTTAGGGCTTTACCTCATAGAGTTATAGGGTTTAGGGCTTTACCTCATAGAGTTATAGGCTGGGTAACAGTAGCAGTCTAGAAGAGGGCTCTTATTACGGGCCTTATATACATACAGTATAGATGTTGTTCAACTGCTGCTGAGTGGGGCCAGTATCCACGTTGCGGGGCCTAAGGATATAGGACTTCAATAGTTCTCGTACCTGGTAGTAGAGTTTAGGTGTATAGGGCTTAGAGTTTGGGTTTAGTGTTTAGGGCTTCAGATTTGAAGAAGTGTGAGAAAGCCAGGCGAACTTCAGCCTTCGGCATGCTAAGAACACTGCACGTCCACCTGCCGCAATGTAGGGCCTTAACAACTAGAATGGTGAAGTTCTGGCAGGGTTCCAGAACGGTTCTGCAAGGGTTACTCCAAGGGTCGAACCCCTAAGCCCGAAACCCCAAAAACCCAATGAAGCCTTCATGAAGCCTACACAAATCCCCCAAAAAACCCTACACTCCAAGAGTCCCGGACCCGAACCCTCGAGGGATGAGCCTAAGCGCTAAACCCTAAAAGCTCTACTTGCCAAGTCGCCCCAGGAAGGTGGGTCATCCTGCTTGGAGGAGGGCGTCTCTGACGACCTGGAATTGGGAGGCTTATGTTTAAATTCTCTTGGAGGCTTTATCAGGAACTGGGTTGTAGTTTTGGGGCTTTGAAAAGTATTTATGAATAGGTACCTCTATAGGAACCATAAAGAGGAATTAAAACGTTTCCCAAATTGCCACCTAGGGAATTTGTGCGACTTTACTAAGGGTTTTTTGGTCTGGCTTTACTGGCAGGAGTTTGTAGGTTTTGCCGCCGGTTTTTTCAAGCTCTGATAAAGGGCATTATAGGGATTCTGGGGCTTTTCGCTCGAGGCGTTCAGAAGACGGCAAGGGCTCAAGGAATACAAACCGTAAGAAGCCTTAACACCAAATCTTGAACCCTAAGAAGCCTTAACAGCAAATTTGTACCTTAGGAAGCCTTAACATCAAATCTTGAAGTCATGGACCCTTTGTGCGCCAGCATCTGCAGCAAGGGATCGGCTGTGGTTGAGAAGTGACGCGAGTTTGGAGGAGTTGAAGCCCCTAGCCTTTAGAGGATCCCTCAACGATCCCTTCAAAATCCCTTGTTGGGAACCCTGAAATGATCCCTGCCCTAAACACGAAACGTTTGCATGGCCCGGCGCTTTAAGAGTTGAGATAAGCCTCCAGACAGTTTGGGTTGAAGGATAGCTCGTATGGTTTCAGGTTGAGACTGTAGGGCTCGGGGCATTTCGTGGTCCTCGGGTTCTGGATGTTTGAATGCTTGGGTCTGCTGGACTGTCGGGCAGGGCGCCTTTGCGAGATGGAGTGAACCTACAGGGTATAACCTACCCAACCCTTCAAAGTACAAAAATGTCTAGTCCTGAACCGCAAACCCTAAACCCCAAATCCTGAGTCCCAAACCTAGAACCCTATATCCTGCCCGATTTCGATACCGGAACACTTGCCCCACCCTCTCAAGTACACCCTAAGCCCTCCCCCACAGGCCTCGTTTTGCTGTAGTCGAAATCTGCTGTGCCCTCCTGCAAGGACGGGGGCATTAAGTCCATTCATTGAGTTGTCGGGCTGCAAGGTTTGGGCCCTATAGTTTAGGCTTAGGGGCTTAGAGTTTAGGGTTCCGGGTTTAGGACTTAGTTTGGGTTCAGGGTTCAGGTTTCAGGGTTTAGGGTTTAAGGCTTAAGGTCGTGCGGTGGTCTGCCCGCATCCCCGCGGATCCTTCACGTCCAAGTCTGCAATCTGATACATCTCCTTGGTCGGACGTGGACAGTTCTCTAAATTAGGGTCCCTTTTCGGGTCCTTTTTATGAGGTGCCGTACTATTCTGGGGACGTAAAGAAGACCCTAATCTAGAGAACTACCCACATAGCTTCCAGCTTCGCAGATGAAGGACTTTGGACTGAAAGGATGGGATCTCCCGAACCCCTTCAAGCACCAAAACGGAACCCCCTAGACGACCCTTCAAGCACGCAGGGTCCCTTAATTTCTGAAACTACGTATGGCGCCGAACCATTTGACTTCCTACTGCAAAGAGCCCGAAACCCTGAAGTCCCCAACCCGAAACACCCAAACTCTAAACCCCCAACCCGAAATCCCACCCTAAGCTCTCCCTAAACCCTCAAAGCTAAACCGGAAAGCCCCAACCCCACGCCCTTCCCCCCCCCCCTCCCTAAACTCTAAACCCTAAACCCTAAACCCTAAGCCCTAAACCAAAAAAAAAGCCCAGCGGCCGAGTCTTGCTCGACGAATTCGATGCCGTGGCTCCGGCGTAGGAAGCCCTGCACTCCAGAGGAGTCACAGGCTTCTTAGGGCTTTGAGGGGCTTTTAGAGACTTTTAGGGCTTAGGGGGGTTTTGAGTTTAGGGCTTCGGGTTTTGAGTTTGCGGTTTGGGGCTTTAGGGCTTTTTAAGGCTTCGGGCTTGGGGTTTTGAGTTTAGGGTTCAGGGCTTCAGGGCTCTTGCGGCTTCGGGCTTACGCTCTACTGCTTGGGGTTCGACGGTCTGCCTTAACAGACCTCCCGAATTACGAAGGGCCGATATAAGGAAGTCATAATAAGGAGTCCTGCAGAGGTAGGACTTAAAGGGTTCAGGGAGGGCTGTGATCTGAGTTTTTTGTGCCTTTGCTGATTTGGGGCTCTGTTCCATTCAATGGTTTCTGACGTGCTTCTTTGCAGGTATTTTTGGAATTCTTGCGGCCTCTTAAGGATTTCCGGGCCGTACGGCTCCGGGCTGTCGTGTGTTTGGGGAGTTGACGGCTTTTAGGATTCAAGGTAGCAGCTGTCTCTGGAAGGAAGCCAAGCTAAAACAGCAAGCCCCAAGCCCTAAACCCTAAACCCTAAGCCCCAAACCCGGAAGCTTTAAAGTGCATCGGAGGCAAGTCCCAAAAGCATTCCAGCCTTGAAGCCCACCCGAATCCCAAAACCCTAAACCCTAAACCCTGAACCTAAACCCTAAAATCAAAAGCCATCCAAGGCAATCGAAAAAAAAAAAAACTCTCAGCCCTTACCGGCCTGGACCTCTGACAGGTTCGCTCGGATGGCGAACATGGGGAGCCCTCCTTTTGACGGCTGCCCCTGGAACAGCACCTCCCAAAGAGACAGGCTGGATGGAGGGTTTGATGTTTAAATGGGATTTAGTGAATGTACCTTAGTTTAACGTTGAATCTTGAAGTTATGTTCAGATTAATATAAACAACCCTCATAACACCTATGGGTTTTTAATCAGGTTCTCGTACTACATGTCTAAACACAAAGCACGACGGAACACCCGCATCCCAAACATGCCGCCTCTCTCACCTTGGGTGTAATACAAGGGCCTGGACAAGTACCAATACTATTCTGGGGTTCCGTTTTATGAATATAGTACAAGTATACCCCGATACCTGATTCTACTTATTCAGGTCCCCAGATTAGGCTTCAGGATCTTAGGTTCGGAGGCCTGTGAACTACCGAAGCCTACTACTACAGGGGCCTTCATGATTATTCGGGTGCAGGGATGGGGGTATACTCTACTATACCCATATCAAGGAACCCCTGAGGCTACGGAAGAACAGTACCAAGTATTCAGACCTCGATACTAAACCTGGAAGCCACGAGTCCTTGTGACCGAATGCCAGGAGCTAAACATGAGCACAGTTTCGCGGGCAGTCGCACTTGAGGCTCGTCAGGTTAAGGACGAAACGCATATATATATATATATATCGGATTTCGGGGAACCTAAACCCTAAACCCTAAACCGAGGGTCAGTTTGAGGTTGCGGAAAAGGCCTGTGCATCGATATCTGCACAGAACCGAAGTCCGTGACGTCGGCTCAAAACAGTCACTTCAACTTCTGTTCTAGTCAGCGTTATTTCTGAAGAAGAAGAAGAGCAAGGAGAAGAGGAACACCAAATCCCGGACTCCAAAACTGGAACCGAACCCAATCCTATCCGAAACAGTTGACACCTTGTGAACGGTAAACCCTAAAACCTGAAAGCCTACCCTGCGACCCTAACCCCAACACCGTTGGACCTTCGCACAAATCCCCAAACTCCTGAACCCCTACTGTAAGGGCCTTAACAATTAGAATAGGGTTTGGGGGTCCATGATACCATAATGAAAACAAGGAACACCCAAAATAGCATAGGTCATTATTTAACCACCTATAGCAAACCCTAAATTCCTAAACCCCTAAATCCTACAATCCCCTGAAAGCCAAGGCCTTTGTGCCATGAGACCAGACACGGAGGGCTCTAATTACTAACACTATTTGGGGTGTTCCTTATTATAAGTATAGTACCCTAAATAAGAGGATCCTTATTATAAGGACCCCATAAAGCTACAAAGCCAAGGCTTTTGTGCCATTAGACCAGACACGGAGGGCTTCTAACTACTAATGCTATTTTAGGGGCTCCTGATTATAAGTATAGTACCCTAAATAGTAGGATCCTTATCATCATAAGGACCCCATAAGAAGCTGCAAAGCCCCCTGGCCTTTGTGCCATTAGACCAGACACGGAGGGCTTCGTGCATGAGATCGGAGGTTGACTCCTGCGCCCGACTTCCCCAAAAACGCAGCAATGGCAATGCATGTAGAAGCAGTAGAAGCGTCGTCGTCGTCGCGGTGGTGGTGGTGATGGTGGTGGTGGTGGCGGTGGTAGTAGTAGTAGTAGTGCTGTTGTTGTGGTAAAAAAAAGTTGTTGTTGTGGTTGTCGTTGTCGTGGTGGTAGTGGTAGTCGTCGTTGTCGTGGTGGTGATGTGATGATGGTGATGATGGTCATGATGGTGATGGTGATGATGGTTTTCGTTATTTGTTAATCATTCTCTGGACGAAAAGGGCTCCCATCATCGCATGGCCACACCAAGAAGGCGTTTCGCAGCTATTCGTAGATTTTTCAGAAGCTCTTGAGCTGATAAGCCAACTGGCGCCCCATCATCCTAATCGATAACCTTTAACCCCTAACCCTATAACCATACACCCCACGGCCCTAAAACCTTATGCTCCGGATGTGAATCCTGTGCCCCGTACTCAGGTGTAGAGCTTGTGTGTCAAGCCCTCAAGATTGAAGCCAAGTTCCACTCCGAAACTTCATGAAAACCCGGCAGAAGCCCACCAAACCTTACCGGAGCCACCCTCGTGCCAAATACTTCGGAACCGAATAGGGTTTAGGGGTTTTGGGGTCTTCGAACCAAAGATCATAAAGTCTGAAGCATGAAACTTCGCCGCTAAAGCCTACAGGCCTGCTTCTGATTGGTGTGCGCCAGCGGCTTCGCCGCCTTGGTCTCAAGAAGCTGGCGTTTAAAGGGCGTCCTGTTACATAAAGTTTCCGGTTTAGGGTTTACGGTTTAGGGTTTAGGGTTAAGGGTGGTTTAGGGTTCAGGGGTTTTAGCGCGAACTGGTTGAGTTACGACGTTTCAAAGGGCTTCCTGTTACATAAAGTTTAAGGCTTGTAAGGCTTTGGGTTCAGAGGTCTTACCTCGGGCTGACGGACATGCTCTGCCGATCCGCTCCGTCTGAGAGACCGGCGGGCCACATCTTCACCACCCACACAAGGCTTCTGTTGTGCGCCTCAGCTGCGACAGCCGACGGCGGTGTTCCAGAGTGTCCGGTTTGGTGCTTAAGGCCAAACATCGAGGGTGTGGAATTTAGGATCAAGCTTAAGGTTCAGAGTCCAAGCAGTGCAACGCTGAATGTGGTTAGCGTGAGCCCGAAGCCAAAAACCCTGAGGCCTAAACCCTTAACCGCTTAGCTTAAGAGACACCGGATGACACGACACTCTGAACCTTTATAACACAACGCCGCAAAGCAATGTTAGCCCTTAACGCAGAACCTATAAGCCCAACCGCAAACCCCCAAACCCTAAAGCCTAGACACCAAAGCCTATAACCCTGAGCCTCGAGCTGCAACTTCAAAGTATTGCAGGCCTCAACCCCGACGCCGGAACCCCAGAGTTTAAAGCCCTGAATCCTTCGCCGTGGGTCTTAAACCCCTAAACACCTCAAGCCTTATCATCCCAAACCTCGAGCCAAAACATCAAAGCATCGCAGAACCTTGGGGGTTTCGAGTTTATGAGCCCTTTATGAGCCGAAACCCTAAACGCTAAACCCTAAACCATCGTGGGGCGTTGGGGCGATGGCGTTGTCAGCGCCTTTGTCCTTGAATAGGACCGGCACGTTTTCCTGATTCGAACTTTGACTCAAGGTTTAGGGTTTAGGATTCAGGGTTTAGGGGTTCAGGCTTTAGGGTTTAGGGGTTTAGAGTTCAGGGGTTTAGGGTTCAGGGTTTAGGGTTCAGAGTTTAGAGTTTGGAGTGTGTTCTTTGGGGTGTTAGGGTTGTAGTGGAACCCCAGGAGGCTTGGTGCGGGGATTCCCTATAACTTACTTTCGGGGTATGACTGGGTGGGGCTTTTAAAGCTTTTGAAAAATATTAGTAAATAAGATCCTCTTAAGCCCAGTATGGGAAAATACAAAATGTCCCAAAGCCCTACCTAAATGAGGAAGCCCTACCTAGATGAGGATAATGGTGTTCTAACTTTCTAGCGTCTCCTGTAAGGGTTTAGGAAAGGGATTCTCATGGCCGGATCGCAGGGTAGGTCTTGGCTGAAGCGGAATGGGATTACCGGCTACAGGTTTGGATTGTTGAGGTGATATAGCGTGATAGGCTGTAATACACCATGATATACTATGGTGTACTACTTACAATATACTATGATATGCCACAATAGACTACATTATTTCTATACTATCACGTGTTCTAGGCTCTCTGATCTCAGACTCCGTTCCGCTTGCGGGATTCGTGATGACGCAAATGCCGATGAGGCCAGGCCTCTCGCAAGCGACGCCCAAACTCCCAAAGAAATAAAGCCAAAGTCATCGATCCTAAACCACGTAAAACCCCCCGTTACGTCCCACCACGAAACCTTCCACACCGAAGCCAAAACAGAGTCACCGGGAGTTAGGGTTGCAGGTGTAGGGCGCGCCGCTTAGATTTAGGGTTGAAGTACCTCACCTTAGAAGCCCTCGCACTCTGAGGTCGTCGCAAGATATCGAACCGTCCAGTTCACCGGAAGGTTTTGGTTCGCCTCCAAATGCCCTGGCGAGAGTTGTCTCACGGTTCAGGCGCAGGAGGAAAAATTCATTCATCATGGAAAAAGCCTAAACCCCAGACCCCTAAGCCCTAAGTCCTAAACCCCAAAACCCTAAACCCCTAAACCCCTAAACCCCTGAACCCCTAAACCCCTAAACCCCTAAACCCCTGAACCCCTACACCCTAAACCCCTAAACCCTAAACCCCTAAACCCCTAAACCCCTAAACCCCTAAACCCCTAAACCCCTAAACCCCTCAACCCTAAACCCCTAAACCCCTAAACCCTTGCTCCTTGTATAACTTATACTTCGATGTGGCCTCGAGTGGTACCTGGCGTTGATGTAGAGCTCGAGAAGGAGAAACATGACAATGATGTGGGCTTGAGATCCATGAAAGCTTTCTGGCCTAGATTTCCCAGTGTATGGGGCCTTAACAATAGGGTTTGGGGGTATATTCTACTATAGCTCTAATACGCAACCCCCC
Organism: Symbiodinium sp. clade A Y106; assembly: GCA_003297005.1. Lineage (NCBI taxonomy): Eukaryota > Dinophyceae > Suessiales > Symbiodiniaceae > Symbiodinium > Symbiodinium sp. clade A. The sequence goes on along the minus strand of BGNK01000472.1, from coordinate 88,969 downwards.
AAACCCTATTCTAATTATTAAGGCCCCTATATTCAATGCTGGCATCTACCATTTCGCTCGTCGCCTTGCAGCACGGGACAAAAGCAAAAGTCCTAAACCCGTTCCCTGAACCCTGGATCCTCCCAAAATTCTGGACCTGCCCAAAGCGGAAACCCCAAAAAGCCCCCTAATCCCTCATAAATCCAAAACCCAGAGCCTAAGCGACCCCAACTCCACCCATGCCGGGTAAGTCTCCGAAGTACTTAGTAACTCCGGTTTTATTTGGGGCCACTATACTTATAACTCCAATTTCGGTACTTATAACCTTACTTACTGAGTGCCATGATCTTCCAAGTAGGGTCCCGCCAGAGGAACAAAGAAAACTCAGAGGGAGCACTCCCAGAAAAGAGACACCAAGAAACCTAAATCCCAAACCCGAAACCCCGAACTTCACGCCAGGAGCCATAACTGATATACGCTTACTTTGAAGACCTGTAGAACAAACTCTACAGTCCTCATATACTATTTGGGCACATGAACCCTTAAATCCTAAACCCTACAGAACCCGTTTTGAAGGAACCCTTAGAGGAACCTGATTGGGTACATGGATGCAGAAGCCCAAGCCTTGCATGAAGGCAGACATCACTGGAGAAGCGAACCTGGGAGTAGCTATGAGGTAGATTAGCATTAGCATTAGGGCTGTTATGGCTTAGGGGGTAAAGTACATGACTTTAGGATCTTGGGTTGAGGTGTGGTTTCGGGTGATTGGATTGCTGGCTTTCCCTGTTATCTCTTTGCTAGATCATGAGGCAGGCATGCCCTTGCTGCTGGCCATTCGCTCCGGAATGAATTACGGGGAACGATACTGGCGAGCTTGTTTGATGCTGGAATCAGCACTACATTGTCTGGCCGCGGCCAACATTCCTTAACCTTCGCCCTGCCTTATAAGTCATGCCATGCCAGTGGGGTGCAACACCAGGACTCTCCGGAGCTGTCTGGGAACCGGACAGATCACCCTCCGCTGTGCTACCTGGGAATCGGCAACAGAGTATAGGGTGTTACAAATGTGGGGCGTTCTAAGGTTCAGGGTTTTGGGCTTGGGAGATTCGAAACCTAATTTTTATGAGCCTTAAATACTGAGATCCCGAATATACGGAACCCAGACCCACTGATATGGTGGCCGGGTGACTTTGCAGGCTCGGTGCGGTTCGAGATAAACGTCCCAACACAACCATAAAGGCATGGTTTAAATATCAGCATAAGGAAGTGTACTCCAAAATGGCCCTTCCTTTGAGCGGAACAAACCTCACGTCACTTTGCGGCAGAGTACTGCAAGAAAAAATCCCAAACGCCTTTGGAAGTGATGGTACGGAAGGGAATTTGGGAGTTTCCGAAAAGTAGGGGTACCTTATTTTGGGGTCCTTATAATAAGGATCCTACTATTTAAGGAACTATATTGGGGTCCCTATTTTCGGAAACTCCCATTTCAGCCACCATGATAGAACTAGTTTGTATTTAGTACGCTTTCATGATTACAGCACCTTCTAGACCCTAAAATCGCTACCAGACAGGTACACAAAATCAGCAACAGGGCTATAGAACCCATAATGCTCCTTCCAAACCTTCTGCAAACATGAAAGCTCTATGAAAACTCTGTAGAAAAGCTGCTCTCTCAATTTGCTCAGAACTGTGCATCCGATTCTTGAGAATGGAGTTCCGTGTTTAAGGCGAGAGTCAAGCACCTCGACCCCTAAAAAAGAAACACCATACCACCATGTCCTTGATTCAAACACCCCGAACAAATCTTGAGCATGATTCTTGCTGTTTTTACCATTGACAACGGCCCTTGCACCTAAACTGCCCAAATCCCGAAAACCCTAAACCCCTGAACCCTAAACCCTCAGCCCCAAACCCCTGAACCCTAAACTCCCCACACCTTCTTCTCGCCACCCTAAACTTGGAAACCCTCCGACCGGCATCCTCCGGCCAAAAACGGCTTAAACCCTAAACTCCCGACATCTTTGAGCAGCTGGTCCTGGGTTCTTGTTAGGGAGCTGAATTTAACTTCTCATAGCTTATCATCTTCTTCTTAACTCGTTACAATAGGGATCTTGCCAAGGAGCACAAGAGACACTCCCAATGATAAAAAAAAACACATGAACAAGAACAATAACAAAGAAGACCCGTAGTAGTAACAATACGGCACCCTTATAAGAAGGACCCTCAACGGGACCCTTATTCAGAGAACCACCCCAAGCAATACGGCACCCTTATAAGAAGGACCCTCAACGGCACCCTTATTTAGAGAACCACCCAAAGTAACCACGGCACCCTTATAAGAAGGACCCTCAACGACGGGACCCGCATTCAGAGAACCACCCAAAGTAACCCTAAGCGGCACCCTTATTTAGAGAACCACCCAAAGTAACTCAAAAACCCCCATAAGAAGGACCCTCAACGGGACCCTTATTTAGAGAACCACCCAAAGGAACTCAAAAACCCTCATAAGAAGGACCCTCAACGGGACCCTTATTTAGAGAACCACCCAAAGCAAGACAGAAATCCAGCGAAATCCGAAGCCAAAGAACGAACTGAGGGTCGGAGGTCAGACCGCAGGGGCGTCGGGCCTCTCCTGTTGGGGGGTTTCGGGGTTTTAGGGGTTTGGGGGTTTAGGGGTTGGAGGGTTTAGGGGTTGAGGGGTTTAGGGGTTTAGGGGTTTATCTAGGTAGGGTTTAGGGTTTAGGGTTTAGCGTTTTCGGGATTTCGGGTTTAGCGTTTCGGGTTTAGGGTTTCGGGTCAAGGGGGCGATAAGACTGAGAATACTTTACGAGTTTTTAAAGGGCTTCTATAATGGTTACCGCAAAAACCTTCGGAAATGTAGCATTAGGGCACAGAACGGCCTGGTGCTTGTGTTGGAGCCCTTACGATTCACGGCTTCTTGCAGTAGATGAGATGTCTAGGACTTAAGGTTTAGGGTGTGTTTGAAACTGTTCGGGTTCAGTGCTTCTGTCTTAATTGTTGAGGGTTAGGGTTCAGGGTTCGCTTGAAATCCTGAGGCTTCAGATGTTTAGCCTTTACCCCTGCAGTTCACACGTTTTCTGGGGCTTTCGGGGAAGGTCGTCAAGCACTTGGTCATGAGCTGTTTCTTCGGCCATGTGCTTTGAACTTGGGCTGCCGGCCCTTCGTCGTGAAGGAGAAACTGCGCTTGCAAAAGCCTTCACTGGTTCACCAGGCGTGGGAGGCTGTGCCACACGGCCGAAATCTGAGCAGCCCGGGTCCTGGAATTTACCTCGGGCTGGCCACGATTTCGTGCACAGCTAAGAGGATGGGAACCGACTCAGCTTCGCAATGTCTCGCAGATCCAGTAAGAGCAAAAGCAATAGTAATAGTAACAGCAGCAGCAACGTAATCTTCTGGTTCTAAGTCGTCGGGCTGAGGGCGTCTAGGGCCTGAATGCCCAAACCCCGAAACTCTCTTCAACCTCGCAAAAAAAAAAACCTCGAAATCCATCGATGCCACACAATATTGAAGCCGCAATCACGAGACTGCACTCGATGCTTTGCGGTATTCTCTGCTCCAATCAAAATGCAAGGCATACACTTGCTCTCGGCTTGCTCTAAAAACCGTATAAAAGCTTCTCAAACCCTGTAACCCTGTAAACGAAGCCTGGCCTATGCAACCATGTCAATCCCTCCAAAACCATGCACCTCCCCCAAAAACCCCTCAAAACACTTCTGAGAACCCACGAACCCCTCTAAAACCCTGCAGAACCCTAAACCCCCGTGCCATTATAGCCCAATGAACCCCCTCAAAACCCTATAGACCCTAAACCCTAAACCGTGCCGCCATAAAGACCCAATGAATCCCCGGTAAAACCCTAAACCCCTACCCCCTAAACCCTAAACCGTCCTAAACCCGCAACCCTAAACCCTAAAGGGTGCCAGAAGACCCTACAAAAACCCGCTCCAAGCGGAGTCCTCAGGCCCAGGAGGACCAGTGTCGCTACCGACAGGGCGCCGAGAAGGATCCCGAAGGTCTGGAAAGTTTCGGCTTTTAGGGTTTAGGGTTCATAGGGTTTGGGGCTTAAGGGTTTAGGGTTTAGGGTTCATAGGGTTTGGGGCTTAAGGGTTTAGGGTTTAGGGTTCATAGGGTTTGGGGCTTAAGGGTTTAGGGTTTAGGGTTTGGGGTTTTAGGGTTAAGCGTTTGGGGCTTAAGGGTTAAGCGTTTAGGGCTTAAGGGTTAAGGGTTTAGGGTTCATAGGGTTTGGGGCTTAAGGGTTAAGGGTTTAGGGTTCATAGGGTTTGGGGCTTAAGGGTTAAGGGTTTAGGGTTTAGGGTTTATAGGGTTTGGGGCTTAAGGGTTACGGGTTTAGGGTTTAGGGTTTATAGGGTTTGGGGCTTAAGGGTTAAGGGTTTAGGGTTTAAGGGTTTAGGGTTTAGGGTTTATAGGGTTTGGGGCTTAAGGGTTTAGGGTCTCTGCTGCTTTAAGGGGTTTCTGTGGGTCCTGTAAGGGGTCTAGAGTTTCCAAGAGTTCTAGGAGGGTTCTATGAGGGTTCTGAAGTCGGCGTCAGGGCTCTACGATGTCTAGGCTCTGCGGTTTCAGGGTTCGGGGCTTAAGGCTGAGGTGTGCTTAGGGTTTTCGGCTTACGGGTTCGGGTTCTTGGGGTTCAAGATTTTTGGGTTTCTGGCCTGCCCAGTCGCCTTAAGGGTTTTGGGTTCTGCAAAAGGGGCCTTTAGGGGTTTCTTTCCGTCTGCAGGGAACCTGTATCCAGAACGCCTCTCTTTCTGAGGCTGTTTCAGGCGAGGGCTTGCGCGCCCGCTGCGCCGGCATGAGAACCAACAGCAACATAGAACAGGGTTTAGGGCTTTACGGGCGTAGGTAGGGCCTTGATTTAGGGTTTATGGTTAGGAATCGATCCCGGATTGATGCTTTCTCTCTGAGACCAAGAACCCACCCCAGACTCTGGCTAGTTTTCGGTCCGGTCCCAAAAACCGACTCGATCCTGAACCCAAACCCTCAGGAACCCTGGAACCCTAAATCTTAAACCCTCAAACCCTAGATCCTAAACCCTATAGAACCCTACATCTTGAATCCTAAACCCTCAACCACCTCAAATCCTGAACCCTGGAGCCCTAATCCTGGAAAGTGCCTGCAGGGCGGGGGAGGCTCTGCGCTGTGGAGGAGGGGATTCTGTTTGCTCCGAGAGCAGCGAGGCATAGCAGCAGCCTGGCCGTCTTCGCATTCAGGGTTTAGGGCGGGTAGGGGGTCAGGCTGTTAGCGTGGCAGGGCTTTGGGTGTTGAGGTGTTAAAGCGTTCGGGGTTGGAGATGTATTTTGGGTAGTTGTCAAAATTAAGGCCCTTTCTGGGTACCCTATTGTTAACAATAGGTGCCGTATTATATTAGGGACCCAAAAAGGGACCATAATTTTGACAACCACCCATTTACGTTTACTGTCCTTTCTATCAGTAACACGAATACTGGTCAGGAATTGTGGCCCTTTAGCCGGTCCGTGTGGAGGTCCAGCAGTCAGGACCCTTGCCCGGTCTAGGCACAGGGTTCATCATAGTAGGCTTGGGGCCTGGTGAGAGCCAAAGTTGCACACATTCGGGAAGTCACAACGAAACTCGACTCAACGGATCATGCGCCTGAGGGTCCCATCGACTAGGTCTTTGGAAGCCGGTCAGGACCTTCCTTCGCACCGGCCCCTGAAATAAACGGCCCTGTGTTTGCCATCTTTTTCATGGCATACCCAGGCTGAGCCCCCTCCCTCCCGAAACGGAAGGCCCAAAATGAGAACCCTCCCTCACCTTAGAGCCTTAGTTGCTGGGTTCACAAGCCCCAAAATGTGTACACTTTCAGTTTATAGTGGGTAATACTTCCCAAAAAGTGTGAAAAGTGTATCCACTCAGCTACTAAGTCACTCTCTTACTCTTGCTCAGAATCCCAACCCCAAGCCGCAACCCAAATGCAGCACAGCCCTAATCCCCGAAATTGCCCTAAAGCCAAACATACATCTTTCAAAACCTCACGAATCCTAGAAGCCCTGAAAACCCCCAAGAAAACCATCCTAAACCAGGCAGAGAGAAAAAAGGCACGTTCGCCTCGACCTGGTTGTCGCCAGCGTCTCTCCCCGACAGCACCGCCTAATCGCGTCCTGAGTTGCAGTTAATATGGCGGCCTTAATAATTAGAATAGGGTCTGGGGGTATATTATACTAAATTCCAAAAAGGAACCCCCAATGATATAGGTAATTATCTAGGCCCCTACAGTAGGGTGTTGGTGTTTAGGGTTCGGGGTTTCGGGTTATGGGGCGTAGCTCTTGGGGGCTTTAGGGTCTTGCAGTTTAAGCTTTAGGGCTTTGCTGCTTCACGGTTTTGGGTTTGCGGTTGACGGGTCACTCACGGGCACGATTCCTCCTCAGGATAGGAGGGTTCAGGGATTTCGGGCTTAGGCTTTCGGCGATAGGGCTTGGATTCTTGTATCCGGCCATCAGATTCCTGTCAGTTCTATGGAATCGACTTGTTTTCACACGCGCAGTCTGCATCCCGCAATCGTATATTATGTATGTATGTATGTATGTATGTATGTATGTGTGTATATATATATATATATATGTGTGTGTGTGTGTTCTCTTTATGATGGCAGGTATTCTTAACAACATCCCCTACGTAAAGTTCCTGTTAAACAACACGGTTGAAAGCTATCGACAGCCTCAGAAAGCCAAGCTCGGTCAAGCCGCTCCAGCATCTCGAGACTAGCTCAGATTCTGCACGCGCCCACGCCGTCCGATTCAGAGCCAGGGCGAGAATTGCGGATTTTTTGGTTTAGGCTCTCAGGTGTTGCGGCTTCAGGATTGAAGATTCCAGGCTTTGTTTAGTCCAAGCTTTAAGACTTCGGATTTAGGGCTGCCGTGCGCTTTATGGTTTCAGGGTTTCGGCTTTGGGCTTCAAGGCTTTGGGGTAAATAGCTTTATTAGGTGGAAAGTTGGGTCTTATTAGGCTTTCTGGGTTTGGGTTGTTCGTTTCTTTCTCTATCTCACCATCGATGCCCCAGCGAAGTGCTTCGTAGTTAGCCGACACCCTTCCGCGTTTTGGGGAGGCCCTTTTGCGTTCAAATTAACCGAGTGAATGAGTCAAACCACTTTTCCTCATCAAGCAGCTTCATGACAGCATATGGGCGAAGATCACATCTAACGACCATGAGGACACAGGAAAACAGAAATGCTGGTACCGCCGCACTCTATAAGCAGACCCCATAAAGGCCCAAGAGACAGCACATCGTATTCCAACGGAACTGTCACATTGAAGAACTGAAGCAATCTCAAAGCAGAGGACAAGCGGACGTGTGCAGCGAACCACTACTTGCTTCAGCAAAAGGAAAAACCAGAATACCCAAGTAGAAGGTAAAATCCCCAGCTGTCTTTGTCTCTTGAGCTGAAACCCTGACCCCACCCCTCTCAAGCGCAGGAGATTTAGGATCTCATGGAGCGACCCCATACGACCCCATCAGCCACCACCCTCACTACCACGCCGGCTAGCCACGCAAATCACAATACGTTCAGGGCGTGGAGTTACGGTTTAGGTTTCAGGGTTTAGGGCTTCGGGCTTAAACCTTCTTTCACCCCTAACCCAAAGACCCGCACCACAAAAAGCTTTTTCTCCGCGCACATGCGGACGATTTGAATCAAAGCTCCCGGCTGAAGCAGCGTTCGGGTGCGGCTGAGGCCCGAAAGCTGGGATTTAGGGTTTAACATAAGGAGTCAGAATAGGCTTTACGGGAATATGGCAGCAGCATGCATGTGTGTGGGTGCATGTGCATGTATAGGTAGAGACATCTATGTGTACGTGTGTACGTATATAAAAATGTCTGTGTATATATATATATATATATGCGTGCATGCGTGCATGCGTGCATGCATGAATGCATGGATGCATGGATGCATGGATGCATGGATGCATGGACGCATGGATGCATGGATGCATGGATGCATGGATGCATGGATGCATGGATGCATGGATGCATGGATGCATGGATGCATGGATGCATGGATGCATGGATGCATGGATGCATGCATGCATGCATGCATGCATGCATGCATGGATGGATGGATGGATGGATGAATGGATGGATAGATGAATGGATGGATGGATGGATGGATGGATTGGCGGACAGATGGATGGATGGATGGATTGGCGGACAGATGGATGGATGGATGGATGGATTGGCGGACAGATGGATGGATGGATGGATGGATGGATGGGTGGATGGACGTGTGTATGTGTTCATGTGTGTACGAGTGCACGGAGTGTACGAGTGTGTGTGTGTGTGTGTGTGTGTGTGGGTGTGTGGGTGTGTGGGTGGGTGTGTGTGTGTGTGTGTGGGTGGGTGTGTGTGGGTGTGTGTGTGTGTGTGTGTATGTGTGTGGGTGTGCGTGTGCGTGTGTGTGTGTGTATGCGTGTGTATGCATGTGTATGCGTGTGTACGTCTGTGCATGCATGCATGCATGTATGTATGTGTGTGTGTGTATGTATGTATGTATGTATGTACTTCATATGTGTATACCTATATCGAATTAATACAAACGGCTCAAAGCTCAATATGGGGGTACAATAGTGTAGGTAAATACTATAGTAAACCCTATCTGGCGAGCTCTTCGCCCCCACGGCCCTTGGTCGTGCTCGTCAGTCGTTGACATCGATGATGCGACCTCTGCGAGGACAGATCTTCTTTCGGGGGTTTTGGGGTTGTACGATTCAAATTTAGGGTTTGTAACTGGTGTTGGTGTTTTGGGGCTTTTAGGGTTTAAAGTTTAGGAGTTTAGGGTGTAGGGGATTGAGTGTTTCAGGTGTGAAGCTTTCCCAGCGCCTGGAAGAACCTCCATAAAAATAGGCCCGAAACATCCCTTAGCCTTAACCCTCAACCACCAGCACAGTTCCACTTGGAGTTTGGAGAACAAGTTTCGGTACGTTTGGTTGAGTTAGCAGCGTTTCAGGGGTTCAAGGCTTCGAGGTTTCAAGGTTTAACAGTTTCGACTTTTGCATTTAAGGGTTTTAGGGTTTAGGGTTTTAGGGTTTAGGGTTTTAGGGTTTAGGGTTAAAGTTTGTGTCAACGGCTTTTGGGGTTGAGGGTTTAAGCTTAGCATTCTTTAGCCTCGAACTTGTTGCGACTTCGCAGCAAAGCCATTCGCGAATTTATGAAGCCGACACCACAACCTCCAACATTTACAGGAAAGCCTCTCTCCTTAAACGCCACGGCAAGTAAATCCCAAGCCCTTTATCGTGCTGAGTTCTGAAACCCAACAATCCCGAAGCGGATCAACGCATCTGGACCCAGAACCCGAAAAAAGCTCGCTTCTAGCTTGAGCTGTCGACATCTAAAATTTGGGAATGAAGAGTTTGGCCCCTGTTCCATGCTCTGCAGAATCCCTAACGTACCGTTTGGAGGCCGGATGTTAAACCTACGCCCTAGAAAAGTCCGAAGCAGCAATGACCAGGGTGTACTCTGAAAATGGCCATCCTGTGCGCTGAACGCAAGCTGAGACTATGCCGGGTGCCGAGCGAACGTGCTGGAAGTCCACCGTCGCAGGCTGCGAAGCAAAATGGATGTTGGTTCACTTCTTACCTCCTCCGCCTGGAGCCCATAATGCTCGCACTCCCAGCATACTGCTTCGGGCTGAAATGGCAGCTAAGGAACAGCACCATAGTACATATCAATTCAAGCTTCTAATTATTTAGTTTCAAAAACCGTCGAGAAAGCCAAGGAAAAATAACTAGGCCAATCTCAACACGAAGATTCCGACATCTATCCACACCTGCATGTCAGGTTTGCATTGTTCAGGTGTTGAGTGTTTGGAAAACAAGGGCCTGAGTAATTATGCAGTATTTGGCGGGGTATGATTTTCCATAACTATGTAGGGAACTACAAGGGGACAGGAACCGATTCGGATTTCGGCTTCCAGCACACGAAGGCTTCACTCACACGCGGGGTTGCAGGAAGCTGCAGATTCTCTCAGCTTTAGAACTTGAGGCTTCAACAATATAGGGGGCTCAGTAATTAGTATAGGGTTTTGGGGTATGGTGTACCCTAACAATAGTAAGGAACCCCTAAAATAGTATTGGTGATTAATTACGCTCCTATATGAAGCCCACGACCGTAAAACACTACCGCCTGGCCTTTACACGGAACACGCTACAACCTCCTCGGGCCTAAACTAACAAATGCGGATTCAGTGCTATGTAAGTGCAAAAGACCTTGAGCACCTACTCCCGCGAATCCCGAGTGTGAGTGGCACTTGAACCTTCTCAGATTCAACACTCAAACCTTCAGCCCAAAATAGGACACTCTCATTTCGGGTAGTATATTATACTATACTCATATAGCGATGACATGGTAATAGTACTGTGTGCAAATTATTCAGACCCGCCCGTCCCCCAGGACACAACCCTGGAGCCACAAATCTCGATCTTCCTTAAACCATTGCCACAAGAATGCAAAAGCTGCCCCGAAATGAAATTGATCCCGACGAAACTTCTGCAACCCGTTCCCGATTTCAGAGTGTCAGAAAACAAGGGTCGAGCATTCGACCCCAAACAATAGGATCCTCAAGAAAACAGCGCCCCCTGAATAACGTGCTGCTGTTGCTCGCCCAAAGACCCCCAAAATACTCCCAACTGTTGACAGCACTTCCTGGATCCCGAAACTCGAAACCCTAAATACTAAACCCAAAATCTCTTGAATCTTAACTCCCAACCCCCGAAATCCCCTCTATATAAACTCCCTAGAATCCTAAACCCTCCCCAAACAGGCCTTGGCTTGCCGGCCCGGGGGCTGCACGGTGACGGGCTGTGTCGAGGAGACGCGCCCCTGTCAGCGCTTCAGGGTTCAGGACTTCAGGGCCTAGGGTTTAGGGGTTTAGGAGTTTACGGCTTAGGGTTTAGGGGTTTAGGGGTCTAGGTGTCTAGGGGTCTAGGGGTTTAAGGGTTTCGGGGTTTAAGGGTTTAGGGGTTGAGGGGTTGAGGGGTTTAGGGCTTAGGGGTTGAGGGGTTTAGGGTTTCGGGCTTAGATTCATATTTAGGGTATGACCTTAACCCCAAATGGCCCGGGGTTTATGGACCAAAAGAAGGAAATCACAGCCAGGAGCCCTGAAGAGGTGGGTTCTTTAGGGTCCAGGTTGGGTTTTGCTTTTTTTAGCTCCTTGTTGATGTCTGCCCATACTTATAGTGAAATGCAGAAAGTTGGAACATCGATTTAGGATGATTCATGCTGGGATTCCCTTTACTTTACTTTAAGGGCATGAGGCTACTGATGTTCCAACTTTCTGGCTTCAACTATACGAGCATCCTCAAGGCCGCGACGGCCAGGAGAGGTTGGATGGTTTAGGCTTGGAGGATTAGGGTTGCTGGGTTTTGGGTGTAAGGGCTTGGGGATTTAGGGTTTAGGAACTTAGGGTCTGAGGGTTGGGGGTGTAGGAGGGTGTAGGGCTCTATCCTCTACACAGCGAGCCATGCCCAAGGATTTAGCATCTGCGTTAAAGCCCCTACAGTATGCGTGTCCAAAGGTGCCACCATCCGATTCCAGACAGCCCCCTTTAGACAGCTCCCTTCTGGTGCTACCGAAGCCGATGGAGGCGGAGACCGCAAGTTCGCTTGAGGCATGTGGCAAGATTAGGCGCTTCTACTTTGAAGCTAAGCGTCAGGGTTCAACTCCCGCGATTTCTGGTTTCAAGGATACAACTCCTGACTATGCTTAAAGCTTTGCTACCTGTCATGGAGCTCGATACATTAGCGTTGGAGGTTAAGGCCCTGAGGGCGTTGAAGACTCACGTGATAACAGGATGCCAACAGAGCCCTGCTTTCCGAAGAGCCTCCGGAGGCAAACTCACGTCGGCCATGATGTAGCCCACTTCCCACTTACCTCAGGGTTTGCGGATCCCTGAACAGATGAAAGAGCCAAGTCAAAGGCAATCCGAAAAAAAGATACCCCTGAGCATTACTATTTAGGATAGGGCTTTGGGGTCGGTTATACTGTACTTGTAAAGAAGGAACCCCCAGGAATAGCACTAAGCACTAATCATTCATGCTTCTACATCTTCAAGCTTGGACCATGTAGCTTGGATCCATCTGAGAAGCTGGTGCAATCGGCCAAGGCCTTCGAAAACTCGGATGAAAGCCGGCGGTGCATTCCCCATGAGTCCTCATATAAGGGATCCCGCATTCTGTCCTAGACCCTGTGCCCAAATTCTGAGAAAAATCAACAACACCCCTATGGAAACCTTGAAGCAACCCTGACTACGATCATTATTCGGGCCCCTCAATCAGGTAGGGGAAGAATACCCCATACCCCACCCTACCCTAACCCAAAACCCTAAACCCTAACACCCAAACCCTAACTCTAACCTAAGCCTATCCCTTACTAGCCAAAGCTGAAGCCGAACGGAAAGCTTGACGCCAACCCCAAGACTCATAATATTATAGGAGTTTCCGAAAATGTGGGGTACCTTATTTTGGGGTCCTTATAATAAGGATCCTACTGTTTAGGGTGCTATATTAGGGTCCGCTATTTTCGGAAACTCCCATAGTGGTACTTCCCTAATTAATCTCAGCCTTTATACTAAGCCTGAGCCCAAGCCTCTGCTTAATATAGGGGCCTTGATAGGGTTCCGGGCTCCTTTATGGTATGGCTATATCAGGGAACCCTGAGTAATGATAGTGGTACTTCTCTAATCTCAGCCTTTATACTAAGCCTGAGCCCCAAGTACCCGCCGAGCCTTCGATGTGTGCCTGGACTGAATCACCTTCCGAAAAGCCGAGCTTTGGCTTTGGGGATCATGGGACTTAGTAGGTAGAGGGCTCCTTCAAGGGCTCCTTAAAGGGATCTACAGGGTTTAGGGTTTAGGGTGGCAACTTGGGAGGATCATGGGACTTCGTAAGTAAGGGATTTTTGGACAGCTTTGGTGCCCCATCTGGGGCTTAGGGTTTAGGATTTAAAGTGCATAGAATAGATGTATCGAGGGACATCTTGAATCTGAAAGAGTTAGGGTTGGGGGTTCGTCTCGCCAGGTTTGCGGTCAAGAATTCTGGAGATCGGGTTCGAAAAGACTGCATCTTTGATCTTGCCGCATTTGCGCTGCGCTTGTTCTTCTCCTTTTTCAACCTGTGAGACAAAAGCCCTTCTTCACAACCCTTCCGGCAATACTTTCACGGCTTGCCAGTCCTCGACGCATTGGCATGTTTCTGAATCACTCCGTAAACCCTGTCGCGTGCCCTTTCGCGGATCGTTTTGCAACTGACCCCATTCGCAAAAGCCCCAAAGCATCCCATGTAACACTGAGAGAAATCAGGTGGGAGGAGCAAAAACAGGAACCCCCAAACCAAGTCTCATGGTATGTCTCATCACAAGAACTGGGGCTGGCTGTGCGTGGTGCTTCCCGAAGCCCAACATCTGGAAAAGGCCCGACCCAAAACCCGGCACCCCCTTGGCCTTTCTTCCAGAGATAGGCTGACTTGAGTCTCTTCAGCGGGTGCTCCTGAAAAAACCGAGGGAGTGGAGAGTTTAGCGTTTAGGGCTCGGGCGTGGTGCGGAGAATGCCTTTGGGGGTTCTAAGGGCCGTTGTTCAGGGCCAGGGGGCTCTTGTTGATGGTTTAAGGTTATTAAGTCTGCAGGGCTACAGAATCCGGTCGCACTCAGTGAACCCCAGCTCTCCCATCGTCCTCAGGTGAACCGCCCGGAACTCGCAGCTGGGCCTGCATGAGAGATTCGAGAGAGTTCAGGTGAATCTTCAGCCACTCGGCATCACGGTTGGGGCTCAGGGCTTCGGGCATAGGGTTTAAGGCTTCGATGCCAGGCCGTGGAGGTGTCAGCAGAAAGTGCTTACGGTTCCTCATTCTCCGTATACCGTAATGAACCCCGAAGCCCTCTATCCAGCTGTCAAGGCCATATCAACCCTAAACCCCAAACGCTAAACCCTACAAGAAGAAACTGCCTGGGAGGCGAGGAAAGTCTGTTAGAACCCGCCAAAAACCCTGACAAACCTTTCAAGGAACCCTATGATGAACTTATTTGACTAAAAGCATCCATTATGTGAATGGCCACCAGGCCACCACAACCCTGAACCCGTGTTTGAACCAGACAGTAACGTTCTGGAATACCTTTGGGGAACTGTTCTCCTCGCTGCCATGTCCTATGTCCTGCATTGAAGCGGCCTTGGCGTCACCATGCAGTTTGCCTGGGAGCTCCACGATGGTGGCGTTCCTTCAAGGAAAGCTTCGCTGCCAGCAGCGGTTTGAACCTAAACCGTGACATACAACAGTGTAGCAAAAAAATCCAACATGTATTCTGATATTACATACTATAATATACTACAGTGTAATGCAAGATAATACGATATAAGATTGTATGGCATGACACAACAGACCAGAAACATATACAGATATAACATATACCATCCAACATCTTTTATATGTCATGTAACATATAACAGAGTAGCATATTACATATATCATATAGCATACAACATGACACCATATAAGAACCTATAGCATGATGCAAAGCACCTTGATATGATATGATATGATATGATATGATATGATACTATATGATATGATATGGTAAAGTACAGCATAATATAGTATAGTATGATACACCATACGAAAAATAACACAAAATACCGTACTTTAGCAAGACACCATATGACATAACATAGCACAGTACAACACAATATAAATGATACAACATCATACAATGTACCATAACATAATACAACGTAACATAACATAATATAGCAAATACACTATGGTCCCATGCAATGTATATTGAATTTCAACAGAACATATTTTACAGTAATAATATATAATGGACTAGACAATATAGCAAAGCATATTTTTTTGCTATAGTATGTCATATATTAGTCTATTTCAATATAGTACAGTACTATATTGTAGGGGAAAGGGTCTAGGGCAGGGTTTAGGGTTGAGGGTTTGGGTTTGAAAGTATTAATCGTATAGCATACTGTAAGTATAGGCAGGGACCATGAGAAAGCAAAGGATTACCAATTATTCGGGCTTTTAAAGTTTTGAAATTGGGTTTCACCCTCCAACCTACGTCTTAAAAGCACTAAGATTCTAAGATTTCACGTCCCCTATGGCTTAGGCACTTCATGTTCTACAAGCCAAAAACACGACCCAACTCCTGCGCCCCTACAACTCCCAGAAAGCCCAACTCTCACAACATTGAACTTCTGCCACCAGCGACAACAAACCTCACTTCCGGTCAAAGGGGAAGCTTCAGAGGTTGCGTTTCAATTCCATATTTCTGTGGTCCGTTTCAACCGCGCACTCTCCAAGCTTCACCTAGCCAGTGCTACGGTTTGAGGTTTAGAGTTCATGGTTCAGGGTATGGGGTTATTCAGCTTCAGTTCCGATCCCACTATGATCCAGAGCGCTGAATTGGCAGATTTGTTTAAGGCTTTGCAGCATGCGCTGTTGAACCCACACACCACCATGCGATAGCCCGCCCAAGCCTTGTCAACAGCAAAGCTATATATTTCGTCCAGGAATGTACCCGTCACAGACTTGGAATCAACAGACCTTGACCCCCAAAAAACTAAACCCTGCCTTTACGGAACGCACTCTCGGACCATTGTGGCTGACATAGGCAACACTCCAGTTTGGAAAGTTTTCGCTTTACCCCGTCTGCAACGCCATCGAAGCTTGAGAACAACCCTGAAGCCAAACAAAGCCACCAAAGACACACAAACTTCTCAACCTCGACAACTGAGAGAAATCCTTGACGGATCCTAACTCCGCTCATGTGCAAGAGCAGGGCAAAAGATTGCGTAGCAGCTTCCAACGGATGTGTACAAAAGCGCAAGTTAGCATGGATTTGGTCTACCAGGTGGTGAACTCTGTTATCGTATCTTTCGCAGCCCAACCGGACTCATCCGTGTCAGAAGTAGCAACCGCCGCACCGTGAATCGAACCATGCACACCCCCACGGTGGCTCTGAGGGAGACTTGCTCAGGTGCATTTTCAGAGAGTACGTCAGACTCATCATAAGGAATCCAGAAGGAATCCTATGTTGGGAATCTGAGGGTCTAGATGTCCGACCGCAAGATCAGCCGTACAGCTGTGGATCATGAATTTTCTCGCGATGTCTGAAGTTCTGAAGGATCGACAACCTGAGGTCCACTCGGCTTGCACTGACCCAAACAGCAGGAGTTTGGATTGGGGGGACCGTTTCTAATCCGTCTCAATAAGGTCCCTTTTCAGAGAGCCAGAAGTAGAGTTAAGAACAGTCCCTTTTAAGGTGTCGCCCTAATGCTACCTCGGAAAGAGCCTTCCTCGAGGTGCTCGGGCCATGATAAGTACCATAAAGAACTCTGAGTAACCACCCTAGATACCTTTGTAAAACCCTATAAAGACCTGACGCCCCGGGAATCTAGCTGCAAGAAAATTCTCAAAAATAGATTCGGAGGTCTGCCTCCCGAAGCCAGGACGCTCGCCCTGGCGCAAGATCTCCACCCACTGGCCGACCGCGTAGTCCGAACTTAGAGCACAGCTTTCATTCAGGGTTTAAGGTTAGGATGGTTTTGGCCTCAAGAATTTTGTCTTCGCTTTAACAGGGCTTTGCATGACGGGCACTGTTTTTTTCTCGTGGAACAAACATCCCCCAGTTCTAGTTTAAACTTGTTGACCGAGTGGCGTTTGACATTCCAGCCCTAAACCCTATGCCCCAAGTAGCACCAAAACCCTAACTCAGTTTTTATGCGGCGTCTTTCGCCTGCTTTTGGCGCCACTTCTCCGCCCCGGTTGTGTGGCGGCCCGTCTTGCCTGATCTTGCTTCCCCGCAACTACCCACACCAGCCCTGCACCGGGTTTCCAGAGAATCGTCTGTTGAAACTTGAGGCTTTGTAGGGCCCCCGTACCTACCTTTGGTTGGTAGGGAATGGAAGAATGGTAGTAATAGTAGTTATAATTGTACCCCATTCCTCCATTCCCTTACTAACCGAAGGTAAGCTGAAGGGCCACGCAACCCGAGGCCCCCTTCTCCCCGGAGACTCCAATATCCCTTAAATAAGGAATATACCTTAAATTATAGTAGGATCCCTAATATGATTTTAGGTATATCCCTTAATTAAGGAATATACCTTAAATTATAGTAGGATCCCTAATATGATTTGAGGTATATTCCTTAATTAAGGAATATACCTTAAATTATAGTAGGATCCCTAATATGATTTGAGGTATATCCCTTAATTAAGGAATATACCTTAAATTATAGTAGGATCCCTAATATTATGATTTGATATTCCTTAATTAAGGAATATACCTTAAACTATAGTAGGATCCCTAATATGATTTGAGGTATATCCCTTAATTAAGGAATATACCTTAAATTATAGTAGGATCCCTAATATGATTTGAGGTATATTCCTTCATTAAGGGATATTGGAGTCTCTGGGTCAGTGTTTTGGCACCCAATTGCAACTGAGACGGTCGTCCTATCACCAGCAAGAGCAAGACAGAAGCTCAGGGCGATGCGAGCCCTAACCCATACACTCAAAGCGGGACAAAGAAAGCAGCAACCCAACCCCCGGGAGGATCTAAAAAGTAGATCCCCTAATTTGGGGCCCTATACTACTAAGGGTACTTTATAGGAACCCCGATGAAAGGATCTACTTTTTGGATCCTCCCGGGGGTCTGGGAACTAGTAAACAAAGCCTAAGGCCGGTGAGACAAGTCTTTGTCGATTCGTCTCTGTTGGCTTACCTGTTTTTCCTGCAGCTGCCCTCCTGGCCTTCCGGCCACCACCAGACTGTTAGCACTGAGAATGCAAACCTACCCCATCTGGGAGCTTCCGAAAATTAGGGGACCTTCTTTTAGGGTCCTCATAATAAGGATCCCATTATTTAGAGTACTATATTAGGGTCCCCTATTTTCGGAAACCACCATCTACCCCCAGGAACAAACAAAACTACCATCCGATCTTGACCCATCAGCCGGGTCTTGAAACTCGAACAACACACCCAACACCTGACCCTTTGCACCCATCTTCATCGTCATCAACATGGGAGTTTCCGAAAATTGGGGGTACCTTATTGTGGGGTCCTTATAATAAGGATCCTACTTTTTAGGGTACTGTATTAGGGTCCCCTAGTTTCGGAAACTCCCACATCTGAATATGTTTCTTATCCTTCTTCTTATTCTTGATGTTTGCCTGAAGCTGAACCAGCACCACCCCTAGTCCGAGCCCCAGGCTACCCATTGGGCTTCCTGCAAACAGGCCGCGGTCAGAGGATCAAGCTACGCTTAAAATTTTGGGCGTTTAGGGATCTAGGGTTTAGCCTCGAGGGTTTAGGGTTTAGGGTTTAGGGTTCAGGGTTTAGGGTAGGATGTAGGGTTCAAGGGCCCGGCTTGAAAGTGTAGGGTTCAGGATTTCTACGCCAGGCTGTGGGCTGAGATCTTCGAGTATGGACTACCTGCACTTGGGCGGTTGTCAAAAATAGGGTTTCTTTGTTGGGTACCCTAAATATTAGGTGCCGTACTATATTAAGAAACCGGAAAGGGACCCTAATTTTGACAATCCCCCACTTGTGTGTGTGTGTCAAGGCATGAGAACTCAAGGTTATGCAGGGGCAATTAAAATTTAGGATGCGGGTGCACATTGGGCTCGGACCTTACCTTAACTTAACTTCCTTCCTAAGATTGGTGTTTCGGGCAGAATCCAATGAGGTGTTTGAGAACCAACGTTGAAGTTCTTTTTGGGATGCCCCAAAGGATCCGTCAATCCCACTATGGCGAAGAACTGACCTCAATATGACTGTCAAAGGCAGTGAGGGTCGTCAGCCGGAGCTCCCGACAAGCGCCGACCCCGCCGTGTCTTCGGCTTCCCTGCAGAAGGTCGGCTGCAGGATGGTGCAGAAACCCTAAAAGCCATTCAAGCCTAAACTCCAGAAGGCCCAGAAGCAGAAGCCTTCAAAAAGAAGAAGGTCCAAGGTCCCGAAGGCACCACTGGCACCACTGGCCCTCCTCGACTTCTTCGGCTCGTCCTTCTTGGAATCCTGCCAATGGCTAGATACCCTTCAGGGTTTTGTGTTTCTTCTGAGGCTTTGGATTTAAATGTCCATGCCAAAAGTCACTGGGCCTACGGTAGTGTGGGGTTTAGGGCGTGAGGCTTCGGGTTTCGGGGATCAGGTTTAGGGTGTTTGGCTCCGGTTTGAGTTTAGGGCTGGGGGGCATGGAACCGAGAACCGAAGTTCAGGAAGGGCCATGCACGTGCTGAGGTCTGCTCCTGCTCCCCCTCTCTCTCCCTCTCTCTCTCTACACACGCACATACACACACAGACACACACACACACAGAGCTGACTCCCTGCGGACACAATCCGGCGTTGGAGTTACCAGCTTTGGACCCGACATTTACACGGCTCAAAACTAGTAAGGCGATAACTGAAAATCAGACTGTAAGAGTAGAAAAGTAGTATCATCAGATATGCAGCTCAATTAAACCGGTCCTCCTTCTTGGTAGTTTTGCTCTGCGCTTTTGGCAAAGCCTGGCCACCTGGACTGACGGGGTTGGAAGCCCTAGGCTTAGGCTGCAGACTCAGGACTTCGAGGCCATAAGGTGTTGGTTACCAACAAAGCAGAAGATTCCTATGCCTATGCCTACAACTCAAGCCCATTATCTATCAGGATGTGAAGAAAGCAACTTGTCGTGCGTGTTTTGCCTAGACCCATCCAAGCCACTAGCCTATGTCCAAACCCACTTCAGTCCTAAACCGCTGCAGCCCCGATTGAACCTCTCAGTATCCCCAGCATCGACCGGCAGGGCCACATAGCTGGATATTGGGTTCGTCACCGGGTTCGTCGGCCGGCACTCTGGGTTCACGGCTCGTCTCAAATTTTAGATGTTGGACCCAACATTCCCTCATACGGAAGGCAAATGAAAGAGCTACAGAAGACCAAAGCAGACTTTGGAACTATGCAGAGGTCTGATGTCGCACATGGATGACAACGCAAGTAGCTGCAAGATGCGCTTTGAAAGGTCTCATGAAATTGATAGGAGTTACTGTACCAGATACAGAATGGTGCTGCTGGTGGTGGTGGTGGTGGGCAGCAGTAGCAGTAGTAGCAGTAGCAGTAGCAGTCGTCGTAGTAGTAGTAGTAGTAGTAGGCCTAGTAGTAGTAGTAGTAGTAGTAGTAGTCGGTAGGAGTAGGAGTACGCGTAGGCGTAGGCGTACACATAGGCGAAGGCATAGGCGTAGGCGAAGCAGCAGCATGAACTGCAAGCATGCCGCCCAAACCATGGCAAAGTTTATCGGGGTTGAAGAAGCATTGAGAATGATGATACACAGCACGGTCTACAATGAGCCTATCCGCTACGACTGCTGCAGAAGTCACGGAAAAACTGTGCATACACGATCCAAACCCTCTCGGGCACCGAACCCGGAGGCCCTGAACCGAAAAGTCCGTACCAAGTCTGACATGGAAAAGTGGTTTACTCTACAAACTCTAAAGCCCAAAAGCCCTCTTCAAAATCTGCAGCCGGGGTTCGAGAGCTCAGCACTTTCACCAAGGTGTCCTGGATTGCTTGCGGCTGGTTCACCCGAAGGAACCATCCATTCTAAAACTCTAGCTCGGAACTTCTTGCTGCCAGCCATATCGATTGATAGTAGGACTCTGTCAACACCAGAGGTGAAGCGAGTGGGGCCTTGCAAGTCCACGTGATGATCTCTAGTGGCCGCACCTCCTAGCGATGGCATCTGCAATATGCTCGCATACAGCTTAAATCAAGGCTGCCACTGCATTGTTGAACTCTAAACATAAAAACAACGAAAGCCCTAAACCCCGAAACCCCAAACCCCAAAACCCTTATTTAACCTAAAACCCCTCAGACTTCTCCGGAGCTCCGGCTCGGAGAGTCCTTGTCCACCTTCAAACCCAGTAGGTCGAACCGGCCGGCGATCTCAGCAGTGGAGGTGTTGGGCTTCTTAGCGTGTTGAGTTTGGGGTTTGGGGTGTAGGGTAGTGTAGGGCAGCGTAGGGTAGTGTAGGGTCGTGTAGGGTAGCGTAGGGTAGTGTAGGTGTTTTGGGTTTAGGGTTTTGGGGCTTTGGCGTTCAGGCGTTGACGTTGATTAGTTGCGGTTTGGTTTGTATCTGCTAGAATATGCAGCCTTGCACGGGAGTGCCGTCTTGGACAAGTAGCTTGAGGAGTGCCTCGTCACGTGTTCTTAACCACTACTACACCACTACTACTACTACTACTACTACTACTACTACTACTACTACTACTAGTACTACTACTACTACTACTACTACTACTACTACTACTAGTACTACTACTACTACTACTGCTGCTGCTACTGCTACTGCTGCTACTACTACTACTACTACTACGACTACTACTACTACTACCACCACTACTACCACCACGACTACTACTACTACTACTACGTTCATTCAAGTAGTGAAAAAAGGCTTCATAAGGCCATAGAGGCTGAAAGTTCGAGGAAGAGGAAACCAAATCATGTTGGACCGCTGGTTTCACAGAAGGGTTCCGGGTTCAAGCTTTGGGGCGAAGGTCTGGAAGACATGCTGGTTTCTTCATTGACTGTACTTGAAGTGACCCTGCAGTTGAAAGCAGACAACAAGCCTCAACCGGAAATACTGAAAGCAGACAGATAACAAGCACAACTGAACAACTTGCAGGCTCATTATCCTCAAGGACACCTAGGCCTCAATGGGCTGAATGCAGTCAAGTCGCAAACTGACTGAGGATTTTGTGCTGATGCTGGACCACCTGCTTTGCGCGCGTCGTACATGCATGCCACTGCCACACCCGGCAACTACCAGAATTAGGGCACAGGACAGCCGTGAAACGGTTGGACTTGGATGCCCTACCCTGGTGGCTAAACACTGTCTGATGAAGAACCGCGCTCTGGACTGTAAAACTGCCGCTTGCAGCATGAGGCTAACATCACCGTTCATGACGTCTTGTTCCCAAAGCGCTAAAAACCCCCTCCTTCCTTAATCCTCGACTTCAAACACTCTTCGAGTAGGGTCATCTCTCCCGCTCTCTACTGCGTGACCCCATCCCAAGACAAAAAGCCCCGCACCTTCGGCCCTTGACCCATGCCTGTTAATGAAGTAGCCAAACAAAAAGAATCCCATACTGCAGAGGCCTTAATAATGAGAATAGGGTTTTGGTGCCCATTACACTATAATTATAATAAGGAACCCCCCAAAATAGTATTGGTAATAATTTAGGCCCGTATAGTAGCCAAACACAAAGAATCCCATGCCCACAGCGCAACCCCAAAAAGCCTTGAGAAAGCGCGTCCTCCCCGACCCCAGTACCTACCTTTGGTTAGTAGGGAATGGAGGAATGGTAGTAATAGTAGTTATAATTGTACCCCATTCCTCCATTCCCTACTAACCCTAAACCCTAACCCCTAAACCCCTAAACCCCTAAACCCCTAAACCCCAAACCCCAAACCCTAAAACCCCAAACCCTAAAACCCTAAAACCCCCAAACCCTAAAACCCCCAAACCCTAAAACCCCCAAACCCTAAAACCCTAAAACCCTAAAACCCTACAACCAAAGGTAAGCGTAGGAGCCTCGGTCTTTCGCGAGCTGAGGTCCGAATCCGCGTCGTGGAAAATGGCCCGCACCTCCGAGGACTTCGGGGTTGAAACAGGAAATCAGAGGGGTACCTTTAACGGGTTCCTTAAAGGGATCTATAGGGGTACCTGTAAAGGGTTCCTTAAAGGGATAAGGGTTCTATAAAGGGTTTAGGGTTGAGGGTTTGGGAGTTTCCGATAAGTAGGGGTAGCTTTAAAGGGTTCCTTAAAGGGATCTATAAGGGTACCTTTAAAGGGTTCCTTAAAGGGATAACGGTTCTATTAGGGTTTGGGAGTTTCAGAAAAGCAGGGGTAGCGTTAAAGGGTTCCTTAAAGGGAACGGGATCTATAAGGGTTCCTTAAAGGGATCTGTATCTTTTGGGAGTTTCCGAAAATGTGGGGTAGCTTAGGGTTCCTTTAAAGGGTTATATAAGGGTACTATAATAGGGGTACCTTTAAAGGGTTCCTTAAAGGGACCTATAAGGGTTCTATAAAGGGTTTAGGGTTTAGGGTTTGGGAGTTTCCGAAGATAAGGGGTAGCTTTAAAGGGATCGATAAGGGTTCCTTTAAGGGTTCCTATAAGGGTTCTATAAAGGGTTTAGGGTTTAGGGTTTGGGAGTTTCCGAAGATAAGGGGTAGCTTTAAAGAGATCGATAAGGGTTCCTTTAAGGGTTCCTACAAGGGTTCTGTAAAGGGTTTAGGGTTTGGGGGTTTCCGAAGATAAGGGGTAGCTTTCAAGAAAGGGATCGATAAGGGTTCCTTTAAGGGTTCCTATAAGGAATCTATAGGGTTTAGGGTTTAGGGTTTGGGAGTTTGCGACAATTCGGGGTACCTTATGTTGGGGTCCTTATAAAAAGGATCCTACTATTTAGGGTACTACATTGGGGTCCCCTATTTTCGGAAACTCCCAAATCAGAGTACGAGGTCGCCGACCATGTACGGAGGAGCCCTTGTATCCCAATGCGAAGACTTCTAAGCTTCTTCAGTGCGTTAAGTGGACGGACTCCTACTACGACTACGACTACTACTACTACTACTACTACTACTGCTACAGGCCACACGAAGACCAGGCTTGGAAGAATAAGAGACATCGGCTGCGGGAGTTGCTTAGCACTTCAGAGGGGTACAGGGCATCCAGGGCTTGGAGACTTCAGGGTGAGTGATATGTTTGGGCGCGAACAGCTTGAGCAGACTCACACTTCCGAATGCAGAATCATAGGCTTGTTGGAAGCTCTGGGGTGTCACATTTCCTGGGAATTTGGGGCAGTCATAATCTAAGACCTTCCTGCGCCCTGAACTGATGCAAGCAAACGGTAAGATGGAGGCTGAAGTACCAAGATTCTCTCGGCAAGGAAGCCAACATAAGGACTCTTCAGTCTATTCAAATAGATAAGTTCATCCCTGCAATACAGGGGTTGCAAACATCCCCTCATAGTCCCATGCCAGCTTTGCCATCGTAAACTTTGCCCGAAAGCCTATTCTGATTCTTACTGCGATTGCCCTGCATTCTCGAAGCTCCGAAATCCGAAAAAATGCCAACATGCTGCCCAGAGTCCTTCTTTCGAGTATGCTGCTCCTCCCACGCTTTGAAGCTTGCAAACAAGTTCACGGAGGCCATGGTTTCGAGCAAGGATGTCACTATCGTTAGCAGTGCTTTTGATTATAGCTTGGGGCCATGTTATACTATACGACGACACGTACTGTACTATCAACTTTTCTTATTGCTTCTGATGTTTCGCCAAACTTGCTTTTGCTGCTTTCGGTTATTCTCACTGTCACTATCTTTATTCGGGAGGACCTGGCAACGTTTAAAGTTGTCATAAGCATGCTATGAGGGCTTTATATAGTTTTACACAAGTTTGCGGTGTAGAGTTGAGGTTTCAGCAGCTTTCGGCGCCAGGGACCGGAACTATACCTGGGGTTCCGCAAGCTGACAACACCGTCAGGAAGACCTAATCGGAGCCAGCCCTTCTCAGCACCCTTCTCTGAAACAGCACTAAACCCAACGCCTGAACAACCCTACTACAGCACATAGTGCCATTGAAGCAAAGGCCAACCCTCCACCACTCCCTGCTTCGAAAACCCTGTTTGCAGTGTCCCGCCACAAGGAATTTCGCAGCCAGAGGGTTTGCAGCGCCCTTGGCTTTGCTCTTTCGACTAGGTCTTCCTTGTAGGCACGGCACACCAGCCAAAACAGGTGATAGACGAAGCTTGGCACATAACTTCGATGGAATCCGAAACCCACCCCTTCCTGACAAAGCCCAACCCCAATGCGCAATATCTGCATCCAAGTAACATCGCCGGCCACGTCAACGAACCCTTTCTCAGCGCCGAAGACGTCCAGACTGACGGGTGGCGGGCTACTACAGTCTTTTGAATGCCTCTGGTGAAAAGTAGACCCCTGAGTGTTACGCACCCAGCCCTTTCTGCAGCCGAAACGAGTCTTTTTCGAGCGCCTGGGCCATGTTCAGTTCAGGGTTGATGCAACATACGAAATTTTAAAAAAAAACAAGAACATAATTTTCATGGATATTTACCTACTATATAATACTAGTTCCTAATCGTTCACTATATCAGGTCAAGGATTCAAGGCTTTGGAATTGAAGCCTATCTCAGACTTTCCTAAACGGGTTCTGTGGGGGTCCCTTTTAGCGCTTTTTGGGTTCGCAAGGGTGCTTTACATGGGAATTTCCGAAAATAGGGGACCCGAATATAGTACCTTAAATAGTAGGATCCTTGTTATAAGGACCCCCAATTAAGGTACCCCTAATTTTGGGAAACTCCCAAACCCTAAACCCTAAACCTTATAGAGCCTTAAAGGTACCCCATATAAGCCTTTTTGCTAGACTTTGCACTGCTTGTAAAGGTTCGGACGCCAGCTCGCAAGCCTTCGGTGGGTGATTGGGCAGAAAATCTGCTTTGAGATCTCAGATGCACAAACCTTTGATATAGGGGCCTTAATAATTAAACTAGGGTTTTGGGGCCCATTCTACCAGTAATATTCACGAACCCTGAAAACAGTATTGGTAATCATTTAGGCCAGTTTAATCAACCATTTGGAGCATAAGCTACATGGCGAGTGAAAGCTCACGGGGTGTAGTCTTAGCAATGCAGCCGCGACCATCCCAGCTCGGCCACAACACGTGGCCGCGCGATCATTTGTCACTGACTGCTCCAACTCCATTCTCCGACGATTCGGGAGCTGTGCATGTAGCCAGGACCCAGAAGAACCGGAAGAGGAGACCAGCGCACCGATTGCGGAAGTGGCTTCGTGCAGTGTGATGCCTCACACCCCTTACCTTTGGTTAGTAAGGGAATGGAGGAATGGGGCACAATTATAACTACTATTACTACGATTCTTCCATTCCCTACTAACCAAACGTACTCCACATCGGGCGGTTTCGGTGGCCCACCTTGCACGGCTCATGAGCTGTTGCGAGCTTGGCCTGGCCTGGGCTGGGTTTAGGGTTTAGGGCTTAGGGTTTAGGGTTTAGGGTTCAGGGTTTAGGGTTTAGGGTTTGGGTGTTGGGCAAGCCTCGACGGGCTTTCGGCATGGATGCTGGCTGCTGCGCAGGCTGAAACCCAGTGGTACTCGGAGGCTTCCACGGCAGGGTTAGGGTTTAGCCAATTGCTCAGACCCGAAAACTGAAAAACCGTACATACCGTAAATTAACCCGACAAAACTCTTTAAAAAAGAAAACTTAAACTTGAACCCCTGCGTATCCCATACAGGCGCCCTTCACGACCATTTACCATACCCCAGACCCGCCTGAGGGGTCTTTCGACTTGTCCGTGCTCGCCTGAATGCCCACGAGATTGTCGAAAATTCGAGGGTGATTGGGGCTTAGGTTTAGGCTTGGAGAGGGGTTGCTTGGAGGTTCATGGGCCGTTATAAGTCCTGTTGTATGGGTTATAACTGTAGGTACCCTCCTTGTAACCCCAGTTATTACAACTACCTATGAACCTCCCAGCATGGTTCAGGGATGAAGTAAAGCAGAATCTGGGATGAAAGTGCTTTCGGAACCCTGTGCGCGCCTTTGACGGGCGACTACAAGGGATATAGGGGATCAGCATGGGGGTCTTGGAGTAATTAGAATAGAGTGTTCGGGACATGTCATACGATAATGCTTGGTGGGTTGGGGGTTGAAGAAGTGCTTCGGGCTTCGTAAAGGCCTAGCATGATGTTCGCCTCTCATGAGTTTCTGTTTGTAGCTGGTGGAGAGGATTCGAGCTTCGATTAACAATTCAGAAGTGCAAACAAGCCCTATATAAACCATCAACTAAACCCTAAACTACCCCCCTGAACAGAAACTTCGGAAACAACGCCTGACTCTCAATTGTGAACGCTGGGTCCTTGCAGAACATATCCATCGCTTGACCTACTATAGGGGCCTTGATACTCAGAATTGGGTTTCGGGGCCCATTATACTATAATTATCATAAGGAACCCCCAGAATAGTATAGGTAACTATTTCGGCCCCTATATCATCCACCCCTTGACCTAAGCCTAGCTCCAGCGTGCCGGCAGCCGAAAGCAGAAAACCTGGGGTTCTTTGGGATGTCAGCCCTTTAGGGTTTAGGGTTTAGGGTTTAGGGTTTAGGGACCCTGAATAAACCCCTGGGCCCTAGACCCAAATGCCCTTGAACCCGTAAACCGGAATGGAAGGGCCTTCATAATTAGACTAAGGCTTTTGTGTACATTGTGCTATGACTAGAACAAGCAACCCCCGGTAATCATATGGGAGTTTCCGAAAATAGGGGACCCTAATATAGTACCCTAAACATTATAAGGACCCCACAATAAGGTACCCCTACTTTTCGGAAACTCCCAAGTCCTAAACCCTAAACCCTATAGATCCCTTTTGGGAACCCTTACAGGAACCCTTATAAATCCCTTCAAAGGTACCCTACACATAGAAGCCTCTTTGCTAGACGCAGCCCCTGGCCCGAACCCCCCTCCCGAACACCACGCCGGAGCCACGCTTTCGTGAGCGCCTGGGTCTGGGTCTTCGGTTCTGGGGAGTTTAGGGCTTTGGGGGTTTAGGGCTTTGGGGGCTTAGGGGTTTGGGGATTTAGGGTATCAGGGTTTAGGGCTTAGGGTTTAGGAGTTTAGGGCTCAGGGCTTGGGGTTTAGGGTTCAGGGTCTTCGGTTCTGGGTCGTCGGGCTTCGACCCCTTATGGTTCTTGTGATGAGTGCGGGAGATGGTTCCGACCGTGATGTTGATCCTGCGGTTGGTGATAATGAGGATGAGGAGAGTGGAAATAATGTTGTTGATGATGATGATAATTATGATGATGATGATGATGATGATGACGAGGATGGAAAACCATAACCAAACTGCCATCACGATGACGGTAAACGATGTTGATGCTGCTCACGACGACACGAGGATGATGATTGTTGGGTACCTTGCTTTCGCACGAAAGTGCTGAGTGCCGAGGACTTGGGCTTTAAAAATCTAGGTGAAACGTCGTGCTTCGGGTTCCAAGCTTTCGGTTTCCACCACCTCCGATCGACCAAAGCTGTAATGTGTGGACTCCGAACACCAACACACCAAAGCTGAATCCGTAGGGCCATGAATCCTAAAGCCTAGCCTCGAAGCCCCAGAGACTCGTAGTTGGACCCCCAACCTTCAACGCAGCTCTGCCTTAATCCTCACGTCTTCAACCTGCAAGGCAAAAGACCGCACCCTTAGCGTTAAAGCCAAAGCTAGCGCCCAAGATCCAAGTCCCCAAGTTGCCGTAGACTCGTACACCCTAAACCCACGGCCCGATAAGTCAGCAACCCAACAACCCGAAACCCTGTGTACGCCAAACCCTATGTACCCCTGAACCAAAAAAAACCCTAAACCCTAAACCGGAATGGATCCCTGTAGTAGTCCCTATATAATCCCCAATAATAGTCTCCATAATCCATTCCCCCATTCCCTACTAAGAAGCAGACAGCCAACAAAACTCCAAACCCTTAAACCCCAAACCCTAAACCCCTAAACCCTTAAACCCTTAATCTCCAAACCCTAAACCCCTAAACCCTTAAACTCCAAACCCTAAACCCCTAAACCCTTAAACTCCAAACCCTGAACCTTAAGCAACGCTGTTCGTCTGGTGCACTGATGGCTTTCCGCACTCGCACCGCCAGCTCTTGTTGAACCAGCTCCACAGCCTCCTGCAAGAGTTTTGGCGCTTCTTCCGTCCTTAAAAGAAGTGCAATAACCTTTTCTCCGTATCTTCTTTCGTCTTTTGAGGGTTTAGAATCGTAAAAAGCTGGTTTTTATGTAGACTTTATGGCGGTCTATGGGGTCTTTTTTGAAATTCAATCTGCAAGGGCTTCGGAAGGTGGCATCGATGGGCTAATGGCCGAAATCAACTACAACACCTGCCTCTATCATCGCCATATGTCTGTTCCAGCCGCGCAGATGCCCTGACTCGGCATGCGGCTGTGGATTTTCAGCCCTTCTGAACGATAGCATTCAAAGCGTTGACAGCGGTAAATTCATTGTCAAAGATACGATTCTTACTACTACTACTACTACTGCTACATTATTAACTGTTATTATTGCTATTTTTCTTATTCTTCTAATTGGACCTCTCAGGCCTCCCCTTCAAGTGAGAGGCGACGGCCAGAACCCCAAGGTCCTGTTGAGGCTGCCGCACGGCACTCAACCATCGCCTCTTCAGAAAGCAGTTCAGGGTTTAGGCTTTAGGGTGTTGGGGTGTAGGGTTTACGGGTTAGGGGTTTAGGGGTTTAGGGTTTAGGGGTTTAGGGGTGAAGGGTGCTTTCTCATCGGATGCGGATGCAGTGCAGGATTGAGGTTTCAGGCTCCGCATCATGATTTGAATCCATGGTGGGCAGGATTGAAAAGGAGCTGATGACGATAGGACTGAAGCTGAATGCAGAGGTCCACCGGTCCAGCTTTAACTTCAAGGTCTCCACAGCTTAGGCACAGGATCTGGGATTAGGCGAAGAGCAGCACCATCGTCAATGAATCACCACTGAGCCATCCGGAACACCTCCTGCTTGAGTTCTTCTCCAGGAGCTTCCACCCCCCAAGACAAGGTAAGATTGAGGTGTTGCCGCTCTGCACTGTGTCAGTTCGCAAAATGTGCCGAGACCCGGGATCGAGCCGGGGACCTTCAGATCTTCAGTCTGACGCTCTTAGTCTCTGTCAGACATCGGGGTACATTCCAGACGGGGCCGCAAAATCCTGAGAAAGTGATAACATGGCCGATCTGCCTTCTTGCTGCCAGCTGGGCGCCAGAAAGACAAACGACTTCGTGCATTGCGGGAAACACACTCTGCAACTCTCCGCTTTCTTGCAGAATACCATGCGAGATGAATCTGAATCCACGATGAAGATGAAGAACTCTTACAACCTCAACTCTAAACCCTAAACCCCTAAACCCTAAACCCGAACCTCAACTCTAAACCCTAAACCCCTAAACCCTAAACCCTAATCCGAACCTCAACTCTAAACCCAAAACCCGCGAATTTCCTCACAGCCTTGCACCAAGAACCCAAGGCCTTCCTCCAAGAGAAGGAAACGGCGTAAAGGCCCTAGTCCCGAGAAAAGCCCCCAAAGCTCTGAGCCCTAAACTACCCGTAACTACCCGAAACCCCCCTAAACCCCCTTAAGCCCGAAACTCCAAACTCTAGGCTCCGGATGCACCCTGAACCTTCAACCCCATTCCCTGTTCCCTAAACCCTAAACTCCTAAACCCTCAACCCACCTCGTGAAGTGCGATCTTCGTAACCTGGGAGACATGGAAGCCAGGAGCCTCCAGCAGTAACAGCACCTGGGTAGTTCTCTAAATTAGGGTCCCTTTTAGCGTCCGTTTCAGGGAGTACTATAGTTATAGTACTATAGTATTATAAGATTATACTATGTTTTTGGGTGCCCTTTTGAAGGAGTGCCGCCTTTTCTTGGGACCCCTAAAAAGGCGCCCTCATTCAGAGAACTCGGCTGAGGCTTCGGAGCTCGGGCCCTGGGCAAACCAAGAGGGTTTAGGGCTCCTCTAAAGGGGTCTAAGGGTTACTATATTAGGGTACTAGAGGGGTTTAGGGCGTTTAGGGCCTTTTTGGGGGGGTTTCTATAAGAGATCTATAAGGGTACTATAATATGGAGTCGAGGGCTCCTTTAAAGGGAACCATCAGGGATCTATAAGGGTTGCTAGAGGGTACTCGGGGGGTTTAGGGCTTTAGGGCTTTAGGGGTTGGAGGGGTTGAGGGGTTTAGGGGTTTATTGGTTTGGAGCTTTAGGTGCTTAGGGCTTCGGGGTTTAAGGCTTTCGGGCTTTCCGTGTTCAGGGCCTCAAGGCTTCAGGGGTCTGGGGCTTTAGGGGTTTCCCACTGCAACAAAAGCAGGCCGCTGCCGAGGTGCCATGCATACTCTTCCGCCGAAGACCATGCGAACGGGTCCACCTATGCCAACTTCGGGGGAGGACTTGGGGTGTTAAAGCTGTCTTGCACGTCGAGGAGGTTTTCGGATTTTGTTCGGCGTTATTGATGCTCAGTGCGAAAGCGCGAACAAGGGATCTGAAAAAGAGGTTGTGGCACCGGAATCTGCAGGACAGAACCATGCTTTCGGGATGCTTCCGTATTGAAAACGGCCAACACCAACTGCTCAGGATAGTTGAACCAACTCGGGAACCTTACCAAAACCACCATCTGCAAAGCCATCCGCAAAGAGACGCCTCGATTTTGCAGGTAGCAAGAAAACGGTGCGATGGAAACGGTGCCAGTCACCAAGGAAATGCAAACCGGGACAGGTACCAGACTTGTGAAGCGCTGAGAGATTCAGCCTACAGTCCTCTTGCACAAGCATTCCTTGAAGCTTCAAGGCGTGGAGAAACCAAGCTCCGGTATCTTGAGCACTGAAAATCGCAGAAGACCGTGCCAGCGCAGACCCCAAGCAATGAAAACTATGGAGAGAAGGCCACTGGAAGAAAACACCAAGGTCACATCAAGAGACCACTGCAACCTGACCCCAACAATGCAAACCAGGCGACAGCGAGCAACAATATACCACAAGCAAGAGCCAGAGGGGCCGAATAGCGCTGTCCTGCTGAGATTTTGAAGATCTCTTGTAAGACAGAAGTTGAGAAGTTGGAGAGTGCCAACACGTTGGGCTCCGCCCTAAAGTCGGCGTGGGACTAGATGCGAAACCTAAACTCTAAAAACCCACAGGCCGGGGCCGGGGCTCCATTTTGAGGATTTCGGTTCTCGGGGCTTTTGCTGTTAGAGTCTATGGCCTACTCTTCCACCCCAGCATGGCGCCTGGTCCTCGGCGGCAGTCATTTCCCAAGCTGGGCATGGTGTTAGGGTTTCAAACGGAAATCATATTATTTACTATAGATCCCTATTATAATACAGTAACTTAAATTAAATTCTTTAGCAAGAACCCAGTTTGGAGGTTCAGGTCAGGGAATCCTTGCAGCTTTGGGGCTTTGGGGTGTTGGTGTTGTGGGTTTTGATCTTGAGAGAATCAGCACGTGTATGGCTGTTCGGACTCAATGGACTTGGTACCGTCGCAGCGCTCTTTTTGTGAGGATTTCGGGGACAAGGGGCTTTTAGATGCTTCTGAGCTTCTGTGTTATACCTGAAACTCGGTAGAACCTGCCGATGGAAAGCGGAGGCTCGGAGGAGCGTCCCTCCGAAACAGACACAGCATTCCTAGGTCCTGGGTTTGGGGATTTGCACTACAGCAACGAAGCCTCTGAATACAGGTCGCGTACCCGCAAGCCCGAAAGTTCTTGGCCTTCCAAGGCACCTCGCCTCAACCGTAGCACCCAAACAGCTCCATTCCCAAAATCCTTCATCAATGATCCCACAGACGTGACATGCAGGCCAAGAGACTTCGAATACCTTCGAATACGGCTGCATACTTCTATGAGCACTATGTAACAGGACTGGACCATGACCATCAGAGCACCTGAAGAAGTACGAAAGGAACGGCAGCAGCGACGACAACAACAACGACGACTACAACCACATCAACAATTACTGTGCTGGTGTATGTTATTGTATGTTATGGTGTTCTCATGTGTGGACTCTGAGGGGGTTCTTGTACGAATCATGCAGATCCCTATATTCTATCAGGGAACCCCAGGGAACACGTTTACTACTATAACTTCTCAGACCAATACTACGAAACCCTAAACCAACCCTGTTGCTACCCCTAAACTCCCAGACTCCGAAAAGCCCTGAACCCCAAATGCTCACCCCCGAACGCCAAACCCCCCAAACCCCAAACTCCAACCTTAAAACCCTAAACCCTAAACCTCAAACCCCTTGAAACCCCAAAGCCCAACCTTAGAACCCGAAGCTCTAAACCTTAAACCCCCTAAACCCCAAGAGGTTTCAGGGTGCACAGGTGGGCGCCCGGCTTTTTCGCAGCTGCGGCAGCTTCGGCTCGAGGTTCTTCAGCGCGAAGCCTCGGCGGGTGGTTCGAGGCTTCTAGGCTTCGGACCAAAAAAGGGTGGTTATATTAGGGTTATATTAAGGTTATATTAAGGCTATGTTAGGGTTATATGGCAGTGGCTATATCAGGTTTATACAAAAAATTCGGGTTGTACACTACGGGTATATTAGGGTTATGTTCGAATTATATTCGGGATATGCTAAGGTTGCATTAGGGTGGTATTTGGGAGGTTCAGGGCTCAGGGCTAGCAGGGTTCGGACTTCTGGTTATGGAGGTGTCGGGTTTTGGGGTTCGGGAGTTTAGGCATTATTGGGATTGTATGAGGGGTGATATTCAAGCATTAGGGCGAATAGAGTTTCGGATTTAGGATTCGGTCGTTAGAGTTGAGCGTAGGGCTTAGGGCTTAAGGCTTAGGGTTGCAGGTAGGATTTCCACAAGACAGCTTCCCAGGAACTTCTGGACGGCCTTAACGAGGTCTAGCACTTGGACATGGGTTTAGGGTTTTAGGGTTTAGGGATTAGGGTTTAGGGTTTAGGGTTTAGGGTTTGGGGTATGGGGGAAGGAGCTTTCATCTGGTTGCTCCTGACGTCTGTTGAACTCTGCCCTTTTCGTCACCAAACCACACCAAACCTAGAGCCGTAGCCTGCATTCAGATCGGAAGACAATCCCAAACGAAGTCTCACAAAACCCTGTATCAAGACAGGCAGACGGGCGGCGCTTGAACCTTCGATTGAAAGCCGCTCCGTCCGCCGCGGCAAACCCCACCTGGACCTG
Organism: Symbiodinium sp. clade A Y106; assembly: GCA_003297005.1. Taxonomy (NCBI): domain Eukaryota; class Dinophyceae; order Suessiales; family Symbiodiniaceae; genus Symbiodinium; species Symbiodinium sp. clade A. The sequence goes on along the minus strand of BGNK01000472.1, from coordinate 55,185 downwards.
TGCAAGAAGATCTAGCAGCTAAGGCGATTGCATCTCTTCAGTCTAACCGACCCTGATTCTCTCATATCCACATACGAGCCTAAGCCTTAGCTCTGTTTCGTGACCTAGCAACTCGCAACCCGCAATCCGACACACCCGCCAAGAACCTTGAATGCTTCAAGAGTAAGGCATAATTCAATGAATCCCAGGAGTTCCCTGCACTGTGGGGCCACTGTAGGATATCAACTGTATAGTCCGAGTTAATAAAGCTATACATTGCCCAAAACCCATCTTTCACTGCTAAGACTGCCTTCCGGTTCGGACATCTTAAAATGGCGTAGGAGGCCCGGTAAATCTTAAGGGCTTCAGAGAGTCAGAGATTAGGGTAAGACGACAACCCACAAGCCTGCTCTTCAGCTTTGAGAGGCATTCGGAGAAGCGGCGGCAGCCTGAAGCAAGTGATGGTAATTGTTACTACTGCTATTACTATCATAAGTGTTTGTAATTGTATTCGTATTACGATAGTTGCTATTGTTGCTGAAGCCTGCGCTTTAAGATTCCTCGGGCCATCTCAAGACCCCCAGTTTTTTGTGTTCACGACCGCAGCTCATGCACCATCCGGGCCGGGAACAACGAAGACTACGCTATGGCGCGAGCAAAGCCGGTTCTTTGATGTCAAATTCTGCATGGCTCTGTGATAAGAATTCTTCTAGACAGACATAAAAAAATGTTTGTATGCCTTCTGATCTGTCGACTTCGAAGAAGCCTAATCCCTCAATCCCCTCGCAATCCCCCCAAAGCGGAGCTTCAAACGGAGCTTCCGGGGACTTCAGGTCGCCTGAGGGTCTCTCCACAAAAGAAATCACTAAACCCTCGTACCCTAGTGAGCTAAGGCTAAGGCTAAAGCTCCTCAAGCTCTGCAGCTCCGAGATCTTCAGCCTCTCAGGCTGGAGCCTTCCTTGCAAAAACTTGGGGCTTTTGTGGGTTGGGGGATCCCTGCCTCCGGCAGACCCCTGCCAGCGCACCCTCCAGCTTGTCCGGCGCGCAGATCTCCTTGCAGCAGTCATCGCATGGATGGCCAGTTTAGGGCTTTAGCGTTTGAGAGTTAGGGCTTTAGGGCTTTAGGATTTTAGGGTAAAGGCTTCTTTTGGGATGGCTGGCGACTGTCGGACGTGGAGCTTCGTTAGAGGCCTCTTGAGACAGCCGCCTATAGGATGCCTGTTGGTAAAACGAGTTGCATGTTGGTTTCTATGACTTACGAAAACTCAGTGCTTATGGGATTTTATCAGGGTCCTCCTTCCTTGACGAATCCTTTCTGGGATGTTTTTCGGGTCATCTTCCGCTCAGAGCAGCGGGAAGCTCTCCAGTACTAAGCTGCGTGGCTGCAAAGGTTGATCCCTTTGGAGGGTTTACGATAAGTGCCAATCTGCATTACTCGAAGGTTTGTGTAGCATTTCGAAGACTCTTTATGCTCGGCGTCTTCGCAAGCTAGTCAGCTGCTCACCAATTATCTTTCTCTCGCAGTCATCACCGCAAACGCACAGTCACGACACATACTCAACAATCCTTCATTACCTACCCCAACAAACCCCAAGCATCTCCAAAAACCTGAGCCCAAACACTTAGCCCGCGACAACAAGCCCAAGCATCTCTGCACACACACACACACCCCTACGTTGCAAAGACCCTGTGGCTCCAAAAGCCCTTCATTCAGAAGTCTACATTCAATTATGGAGGGTCTTTCATGTAATTCAGGGTATGTTCCTTACTATGGAACGGGTTTTGGAGTCTTCGGGTGACCCGAGCCCCCGGCGAGGCGGCCGGTGGCACGGTCTCCGGCATCCACCGCCTCGCAGAACTCCTGAGGGGCTGAAGCAGGGACTGTGCCTTGGGCTTGAGGGGCTTAGGAGGAGCTTTAGGAAGCTTTAGGTTGCTTTGGTTTGGGGATTTGCAGGGCGGGGTTTAAGTTTAAGGTCAGACGATGTTGGCTGCCGGGTTTGGAGTGAAGGTCAAGGTTTGGGCTTAAGTGCTGGGGGTCGAGACTTTGGGCTAAGGATATCTAAGCCCGAGTAAAAATTCTCGCTTGTATTAAGATGCGTTACGGCTGAGGGATGATATCAAGCCAACAGTTGCACTAGGATGAGGACGACGGTGTATCACCAGAAGTGCCCAATGACACTCAGAGCGAGCCAAACTGCTGACAGATGCACCACGACTAGCCGCCCTCACGTGATGCCACGCCACACTATTCCTAGTTGCGGAAAGCTGCTAGCCATGATTTGTTTTTGGCCTCGGGCAGGAACCAAAATAGTCTCTCGGCAATCCCAGCTAGTCAACGTGATTCATCACACCGACATTATAAGAGCTGCAACCCCTTTTTGGAAGACCAAGCTAAACATCACAAAGTCATGGTAAGCCGCTGGACAGCAAAGTCGGGATTTGAGGTGCATACTATAATAACATATAGAAAAAGGGAGCCCTGCAGAATACGTACTACAAATAACTATTCAGGCGCCTACACCCTAAACCCCTAACCTCGAAAAAACCGTGGCTCTGAAGAACCCGGGGGGGCCCCAGTGAGCCTCGGGCTTCGAGTTTTGAGAAGCTCATACTATATATGGGAGTTTCCGAAAATAAGGGCTACCTTATTTTGGAGTCCTTAGGTTCCTACGTCATATGGGAGTTTTCGCAAATAGGGGACCCTTTTATGGTATATAATCCGTTTTCAGGTCAGAGCATCCATGCCAAAACCGTGATAACGTCTGCGCTCTGATCTGTTATGAGGGCGCAGCAGCATCACAAGAGCACTCCAAGATAGTTGGGCTCCTGTCTCGCCGGCCTTAGTCGCCTAGTCACCTGTGCCCGCCTTTTCTGGATACTTGCCTGGCAATAGCACAAAGCATCAAGTCATCGGACTCCACATAACGGGAGTGTTCGAGACTCACCTTGCGTCTTCCGGCGGCGTGGTTTGAATTATTGTTCCTCCTGGCAAAAGGCAGAAGTGAGCAACCGTAACCCCAGAAAAGATCTGACCAAGCTTCGTCATCGCGTCGAGCGTTGCCTCGAAATTCTGGAGTATGGTTGCAGCCGCTCAGATGTGTCAAAGATAGATCTCCAGGACATGTTGTGTTGTGTATCAGTGCAGGTTGACGGTTAAGGTTTTGTAATTATAGGTTGTTGCGAGAAGTCGAAGCTTTCAATCTAATTAGCGACTTGGGTAGGGCCGGGCAGAGTTTAACTTTATGCAAGGAAAACTGCCACAAGCGCAGAGACTGCGAGGAGAAGGCCCCGGCCTAGGGTGCGGCGAAGTAAGCCGCCCCCCGGCTCAGTCGGGCGAGAGAAAGAAAAGTCCCGGCCTTGGGTGCGGCAAGGCCGCCCCCCCCTGGCTCAGTCGGGCGAGAGAAAGAAAAGCCCCGGCTTTGGGTGCGGCAAGCGAGCCTGAGGGCGGCACCGAGGGTGGACACCGTTGTAGCGTTTGTTGACAAGCAGGCCACACTCCTGGCAGAGGTCCAAGCTGTGCGCGTCAACTGCGCCCGCCAAAGTGCCTGAGCAGTGGTCGTCGAAATGGGCTCACATGGCCTGGTGAGAGGACCAACCGGTAGCTCGGGTGGGGTCTCCACGCCCGCACCCGGGCACCGGGCAGAAACACCGAACCAGGAGCCGCTGCTTTCGAGCCGCCGTCTGTGAGCGGGGCGGCCATCACCAGTAGGGGAGCGAGCTCGAGCGCCGGCAAGCCCGTCCAGATCCATGAGCTCGGCCCGCTCGCCGCCCAAAGGAGTTCCAGGCGAGGGGGTCAGGCTAGGCCCCGGATGAGACGCCTCGCCCACCCGCGNCGCGTGCCGCGCAGAGGCCAGCCGCTCCAGCGCCGACGAGCAAGAAATGGATATCGGCGGCGCCTCCACCGCACACGTGCTCGAGGGCAGAAGCCGGCCAGCGGGTCCCAGGCAGTAGGGGCGGAAACCAGCTCCACGCGCGGGCGAGCTCGACGACAACGGTGATTCAAGGAGCGCCCGACGTGCGCAGCCCAGTCAAGGCCACACTGACTGGCATCCGCCGCACCAAAGGCCGAGACCAGTCGACCATGGGCTCCAAACCCCGGGCCAGCTCGAGTTTGGCCCGGCCCCAGGCGCAACAGCGCCCAGACAATCAGATGCGCTACGCATCTGCCGACCGCGCCCAAAGCCATGGCATAATGGGAACGCCCCCAAAGCCTAGACCCCAGACCGAGCCCGAGACGGAGGCACCAGAGCCAGCGCGGTCGGCAGCAGGCAGAGAGGTCAACGGGATCAGCAAAACCCAACTATAGGGGCCCTATAATAATTAGAACAGGGTTTGGACTCCTTTATACTACCCTAAATAGTAGGATCCTTATTATAGGGACCCCCAAACAAGGTACCCCTAATTTTTCGGAAACTCCCATATGACGTAGGAACCTGAAAACCGGTTTGAGGGTTTAGGTTTAGGAACCCTAAGCCCTAAAAGCCATCGCCATTTTGCAGAGTGGCCGTGAGCACGGCCTTGATTCTGCTCAGACACTCCTGTGGGATAGGATTTGTTGAGGGCTTTAGGGGGTTTGTGGCCTAGGGTTTAGATCTAACATAGGGGCCTTAATAATTAGAATAGTGTTTTGGGGCCCATTACACTTTAACTATATTAAGGAACCCCCAAAATAGTATTGGTAATTGTTGAAGCCCCTTTCGTGGGCGGGCTGAGTGCTTTAGAGGGTTTGTGGCTTAGGGTTTAGATCTACTGTAAGGGCCTTAAATGATTTACCTATACTATTTTGGGGGTTCCTTATTATAATTATAGTAAAATACAACCCCAAACCCTATTCGAATTATTAAGGCCCCCATATTAAAAGCTAAGGGGTAAGTGCATCGGCTCGAGGCTGACCTGGCATTCTTTGTACAGAAATCTCCAGAATGAGAGTTTAGATTGCAGGGTTTATGGTTTAGGGTTTAGGGTTTCAGGTTAAAGTTTATGGAGCTTAAGCAGTCTCAAGCGTGTGAGTTCGGGGTTTGAGGTTTATGGAACTGAAGCAGCAAACGCGAAGAGCAAGTACGCGTGCAGTGCATCAACTGAGGGCTTAGGTGTTGGTGTGCGTAACACCATCCCTTCGCTCCATAGCCGATTCCAGAAACTAGGATGACAACTCGAAGCACACTTCGAAGCAATCTAAAGCCTCCTGTACCAGACGTCGGGGGAGCATGACTGCAGTATTCCCAAACAATACAGTACAAGCGACCTCCTCTGTGAGTGGCAACTCCCCAGTGTCACCTGCATAGGTCTTTACTTCTATCGTTGTTTAGCGTGCCCACCTAGGCTTGCTTTCTGATCGAGGGTTCAAGACTGGCGGTGTAGGCAAACTACAGGTGACCGGAAGCCGCTTGGACCTAACAAACAACACTTAACTTTGACAAGCCCTTGAGAACTAAAAGCAGATCCGAAGCAGAACACCGGCTCGGCCCAACACCAGCTTCAGTGCCAGCGTTCGTGTTGCCAACGATTTCACCACCGTCTTAATCACAAGCAGCATCACAATCAACATCATCAGGAGGACAAACATCGTGAAGATGAGCATCGCATTCACCATCGCCATCATCATCCGATCATCATGTTCACCATCATCATCTGCATCACGGCATCGTCATCATCATCATCATCATCACAGTCATCATCATCTTCTTCTTCATCATCATCACCGTCATCATCGTCATCATCACCATCATCACCATCATCACCATTTAGAAACATCATCGCATCCCCGCATTTCCTCACGAAGTCGCAATTGCAGGAGCCTCGCTTTCAATATGTTGGGAGCCCTGCGGCCAATCGATGCTTTTTGTCTGGGCGGTGCTCAATTGCTGCTGAATCTGTAAGTAGACTGAACTTTCTGCTGGCACTTACAATGCGACGGAACAAACCCTGAACGGTCTCGAGCCCATGCTGTGAATAGAGGTCGGAATAATTACGAACAGCATCCCCGCTGTGCTCGTAAATATACGACAGTAGGCCCATGACAGAATCTGCAAAACGACCCGCACAGGAACCCTAAAATTGACACCTTTGGGGCTGTCAGCCTTCTTTGGGCGACGCGAGGGACGGCTTAGCATCCACAGGCATGAGTTCCTTCTCAGAGGGGCTCGGAAATTTTCGGCTTTAGGGCTTAGGGTGCATGGATTTGGGGTGTAGGGCAGTGTAGCTTTGTGGTTGGGGTCTCTGGTTTGGGGCTTAAGGTGTTAGGCATTGGGGCTTCGGGTGCTAACGGTCAGAGCTTGACACCATTCTATGCTTTACGGTGCTAGGCCCCTAATTTCAGGGGTTACGGCCGGGTATGACGATCGCGATAAGGGTTTCAGCTTCGGGCTCGCAGTGAAGAAAACGTTTCAAAGTGCCGAAGGTGTTGCTGGAAGCTGGGACCCAATGATCAGTTGTCAGGTGATAGGCTGGGGTTCCCGAAGGTGCTTTTTGTCTCCTTCTTCCCATTGCTGTTTGACTTGGAACTGCCACGGCGACGATGACGATGACGACGTCGTCATCTACAGGGGCTTATGAAATCTTTCTTTAGTTTCATCGGCTCTTCCAACGCTCAGGTTCTTCTACTGTCACGCATGCCTTTGCCTTGAGGCTGGTGGGCTTATGTAGCTGTTTCGACGACGACAAACAGGGATGGACATCTTGGCAATAATGGAAGCTACAAAAATACCTTGGTCCGTCTTGTTGAAGTACTCGTCCCACTGAATCCTGCCCCCTGCATCTGAAAACCCTTCAAACCCATAAATCCCTGCGAATCCTAAACTCTACAAAGCCCCAAACTCCACAATCCCGTTGTCTCGAGCCTCGAGACCCCTCAAGAAAAACTGGGTTCTTGTTACAGGATTTAATGTAAGCTACCATAATAAGGAAACCATATTATCTACTGTAAATCCCTTAACAAGAACCCAGAAAAAGGCCTCGAGCCGAGCCTCCTTCAGCTCGGAGAGCTGCTGCAGCCAGGAGCGGGAGTCCCGGCGCCAAGCGTGGCCGCGCTGACCCGCCTAAAGAAGGGCTTTAAAAGGGGGCTCTAGGGTTTAGGGTTTAGGGTTTAGGGCTTTGGGGGTTTAGGGCTTTAGGGCTTTAGGGCTCAGGGTTTAGGGCTTCAGGGTTTTGGCTGTTTTTCGGGGATCTCCGGGTTCGGGGTCTCGTGGGGCTTTTGAGGGCTAGGGCTTTTAAAGTTTAGGGTTTAGGGCTTTCAGGGTCTTGGCATTGTTACCCCGGGCCGCACCAAAGCTCACCCCAGCTCCAACATCCCTTAAAGATAGAATAGAGGCCATAGGACACCAGGATGACTTCTACAACGTCCACCAAAACGGGGGCCTAGGAAAAAAAAGAACACGGATTGGACAAGCTGCGTACATCACCTGATCGTTGTCGCTCGACCAGTCTGATTCCTCGGACGTACCAGACACCTCCGGAACGGGTGTGCAACATGTTTCGGATTTTTCTGGACTTCGAAGTTTGGGAGTTTCCGAAAATAGGGGACCCCAATATAGTTCCTAAATAATAGAATCCTTACTATAAGGACCCCACATTAAGGTACCTTCCTACTTTTCGGAAACTCCCGTTTCAGGGTGAGGAACCTCCACTAACCCCGAGGCTTCAAGAGGACTTCGGTAACGAGGTTTGGTAGTGGCTTGAGGCATAAACCCTAAACCCTAAACCCTAAGACATACTGCGCAAGGTCCCGGCATGCCCGGTGTCCTTAAACCATCCACACCGGCACCTTGCAAGCTTAAAACATCCCAAACCTTAGACCGATAGACATTAGAGAATGCAATCACTAATCTAAATTTCCTCGAACTCCAGTCCTAGACGTTAGAAATCTTGGACCCTGACCACTCAAGCCAGAAGCATGCAAAACGGAGCAGACGAGCTATCACACTTGCTTGGCACTTGGCCAAAGCGTCACGTATACACGATAGCCTTTTCAAGTTTCCCACCACTGAACTCTCAGGTCCAGAAGATTCTAGGCCCCATGTCTCAACTCCCTAAATGCTGGTGAGGGCTGGAGGAAAAAATCGAAACCCTCGACCCCCTCTGCTTCGTAAGCCACAGAGCTAGGTTTCTGAGTAGCCCCACTATAAGAAGGGTTGCCCTTTTTCCTACTATTCGAACCGGTTTTGAAACCCTAAACCCTAAACCGCATAAACAGGGCAAAAGGGTAGTACTCAGGAACCTGGCAAGCCCTAAACCCCTACAGATCCCTTATAGAACCCCTTTTAAGGAGCCCCTTAAGGAGCCCTTTAAGGAGCCCTTTAAGGGTACCACTCAGGAACCTAGGGAGCTCAGAGCCTCGGCCCCCGTGAGTCGGAAGCCCGCGAGGAAGGCTTGCTCTTCCTTTTCCGGCTTAGGCTTTCGGAGTTGGGGTTTAGGGTTTAGGGTTTAGGGGTTTAGGGACTAGGTTTAGTGTTTAGGGTTTAGGGTTTAGGGGTTTAGGGACCAGGTTTAGTGTTTAGGGTTTAGGGGTTTAGGGTCTATGGGGTCTAGGCTTTAGGGATTCTTTTTTTTTTGAACCCTCGTGTCTTTTAACCAAGAGGCGTCCAGACGACCGTAACGGCTGAGGGATGGGAACACCTTCTAGAGTTACTCGATTAGGGGATGACCACCAACACCACAAAATACCCCCCCTGGCCAAGTCAAACTCATTAAGGCAAAATCATCCCAGTGTTCCCTGTGGTACCTCTCAAGCAAGTCAGGTCAGTCCCACTCCCCCAGAGCGTTTGCTACACATACGATGACCTCAATATGCACCTATTCCTCCTACGGGACTGCCTCACTGCCAAAGAGCCAGTTTCACCCCTCGAGACTTTCATCACTCATCACTCGGGCACCCCTTCAACACACGCCAGCAAGCTTTAGGGATTTAAGGCTTAGGGTTTTGGGATATAGGAAGGAGCTCAAGCACCCCCTGGCTGTTTCCAGCACCCGGAGATCACTAACGGCAACAGCGCCTGGAGCCAACAAGAATTCAAAACAACGCCCCGAACCCTTTGAGAAAGCCTGTGTACAGTACTCCATGGAAAAGCCCTCATTGCTTTATGAGGGGCAGCTGTGCTCATTGCCTCTACGCACTCTTTCCACGAACCCCGTGCTAGCGCCTCAGTGGTCGTTGCCGCTGGCCTGGCCGGCCAGGGTTTCGGGTTTAAGGCAAGTGCGAATGAGCTCTTGAGCAATCCGACTTCATACAACTTAAGAAGGACAACAGGCAGGCGCCTGTCAGGAAAGCACTAATTATTGCTCAAAAAGAGCTCTAAGATAGATAGAGACAGAGATAACGATAGAGATTAGAGATTTCCGGTTAGAGATTAGCAGTTAATGGTTAGTGCTTAGAGACTAGCGGCTCCAGAGAAGAGATAGTGATTTCAGATAGAGCTAGACATTGAGATAGATAGAGAAAGGGAGACAGGTAGATAGACAGACAGACGGAAGAGTAACTATACCTATAACTACTTATAACCCCAATCAAGGTACTGATAGCATTACTTGCTAAGTCCCATGATCCTTTTAGTAAGGCTCCGCAGAGGTGGGAGTTTCCGAAACTATCAGGACCCTAAACTAAGGTACCCCTAATTTTCGGAAACTCCCAGGTCCATGGAGGTTGAGAGCCCAAAAAATCCGAAGGCCTCGCTAGGTCGAGCTCCGCGCGCGTCGCGGAAAGTGTCTTCCGGCCTTCTTCGGAGGCTCGGGGCGTTTGAAAGCTTTTTTGTGTTTTTTTGTTGTTTGATGGGCTCTTTTCCAACTGCAGATACGGTTTTTGAAGGTTTCGTGCTCAGGGTTTAGGAGGGTTTAGAGTCTAGGGGGTTTAGGGGGTTTAGGAGGTTGGGGTTTTCTCTGGCTTCAGGTTTTAAGCCCTTCGTAGCTTGTAGGACATGTAAGGCTCATAGAGTTGATGGGTATTGTTTGAGTTTACAAGTCTTACAGGGCTTGTAAGGATTAGGTCCAAGCTAAGAAGGACCAAACAACGCCAAAGTCGGCATGGCTCTCTGAGCGTAGCGAGCTTGAAACGGAACGTAACCCAGAGACCGGGAGACCAAACAGCTTCAGGGGCCCCCATGACGGCCTTACCCCAAACAGAGGGTTTTGTGTACGGGATTTCACAGTCCGTCCTGTCTTCTGCTTCTCCTGCTGCTCGGTGTGGTAGGCGTTCACCGCGGCGAGCTCTTCGTCATCGATGAAGTTATCGTTGACATCGTAGAACCTCGGCCGAGCAAACCATGGTGCAGGTCCTGCACCCAGGGCCCAGCACAGCTGAACCCTTGCCAAGCCAAGAACTGCTGATTCCGGGGAGTGCCTTTCTTGGGGCAAGGACCCAACCCAGAAATTTAAGAGCTTTGCTGGAGAAGAAACAAACCACCTATAGCAACTCCTTTCTTTCTGCATTCTCCAGACCGTTACAACTGCTCTGCATGCGCTAAATCCTCCGATGCCCAATCACTTTAAAGCTAGACTTAAAGCGCGGGAAAACCTGCAGACTGTAACCCCAGCTCCTCCTTTACCAGGACTCCACCTGCAAAAGGCTCACCATCCTCCGCCTCCCCCTGAACTTAAAGCCGACAGTCGCTGAGTCCCTGCACCCGAGATCTTCTCTGTACCCTGGGCATCGCACTCACCACCCTTCTGTTGCCTGCACTCCAGCTCAACAGTGAAGGCTCGAGGTGCTGGGGCTTAAGATCTGCAGGGCTCAAACTGAAACCCTAAACCCTTGACCCTAAATCCCTAAACTCCAAATCCCTAAAACCCTAAATCCCTGATCACCTTCGCTTCCGGGCCTTTGGGACCTCAAGATGCTACCGGTACCCCCTTTCTGCTCCAGTCGCTGTCGGCGCCTTCCTTCCACACAGAAGTCACAGTCTCTGCGCCAGGGCCACTCCTACAACCCTAAACCCTAAACCCCTAAACCCGAAACCCTAAACCCTAAACCCTGAACCCTGAACCCTAAACCCTAAACCCTAAACCCTGAACCCTAACATGCCTCGAGGGTTTCGAGGACAGGATCGACTCTGGCGCCGCGAGAAGCCCTTGACGCGCAAGACGATTTTCCATGCTCCGGATGGCCTCTCTGGGTTTAGGGGATTTTGTGGAATTTAGGGAATTGGGTAATTCCATAGATGACATGGAAGTTGAAGGTTTGAGCAGCGCTTCGAGCTTCCGGTCTTGCGTTGCAAACTTGGCTGGCTGACGCAGGCTGTAGAAGCAAGCTTTCTGCTTCTTGTGAGCGTTCCCAAGAGCCCGGAAACCCTGGCACAGAAATTCCCCATGACTTCGGGTGGAGACTTCCCCGAAAAAACACCACACCCTCAAGGTCCCTGAACCTAGACTCATCAAACACCCACGATTATACCATATCCGTTTGTCACAACACCCTACTATGCTATACTATACCATACTATAGCATACGGTACCATACCATACCATACCGTACCGTACTATACCCTGCGATACACTATACCTTGGACTGCTATGTACAATACCCTTGTGCAAATTGTACATGTGTGTATGTCTATATATGTATATACATTGACATTTATACCTACATTTAGATTTAGATTTGTATTTGTTCATTCATTCAGTCAATCAATCCTTGTGAGTATACACATATATATATACATATATCACGAGGATGATCATCATCATGAGGAGGAGGAGGAGGAGGAGCCTACCTTGGTTAGTAGGGAATGGAAGAATGGTAGTAATAGTAGTTATAACTGTACCCATTCCTCCATTCCCTACTAACCCTAAACCCTAACCTTTTAAACCCCTAAACCCTAAACCCTAAACCCTAAAAGCCCTAAACCCTAAAACCAAAGGTAAGGGAGGAGGAGGGAGGAGCGCCTCGCCCAGGAGATCCCGCCGGCCGATGCCAGACAAGCCCGGGCCCTCCTTTCGCAGCCAAAGCCGTAAGCTTGGAGTTTAGGGTTTAGGGTTTAGGGTTCAAGGTTTAGGCTTTAGGGTTTAGGGTTTAGGGTTTAAGCTTGGAGTTTATTTGTTCCCCACTGGCCCCCTGACAATAAGGGTACCACCCTTTTTTCCTACGTAGGGGACCCAACAAGAAGGGCAAAGGGGTACTACTGGGGGAACCTAGGGTTTAGGGCTTTGGTGCTTTTGAGGGCTGCTTAGGGCTTCGCAGGGTTTCTGGCGCGGTTTGCGGCTCTTGAAAAAAACTCTAGGATATAGGAGATGGGATTTAAGGTGTTCGAACATTTTAGTGCGTCTAGAGCTTTTGGGCAATTGCTGGGCTGTAATGGATTTCAAGGTTTCAGGCTGTTGGAGAGGTGCAGGGCTCTGGCATAAGGTCTGACATGGGCCCTACATTTGATAAGCCTCTAAACCCCATAATCCCGTAATCCTTTGCTTCGGGCGGCGTATGTTCAGAGGCTGCCAGATTCAGGGTCTGAGGGTAAGGATCTCAAAATCCACCGTTTAATGGTACGAGAACTACCAGGTATTACCATCAGCATTATAATGATCACTATGACTATGACTACGAGCCTATACGAATATTGAGCAGGATCTGAAAAACACATCCCCTATCCCCAGGCATCGAGCTCACACCAAAACAGCAGTTCTTTGAAGTCCATCAAACCTAACCCCTACATCCCCAAACACATCTCCTAGATGTCGAAGCTCACACCACCGGACACGACCGAAGCAGGTGTGACTTCTTACCCGCACCCAACTCTGAAACTCTCACCAAAGGGTTTAGGGTTTGGCTGCCCTCGATGACATCCTGAATCCTCAATGCAGTTTTGCTAAGCACCGAAGGGCAAGCAGGGTTTTGGCTAAAGGAACACAACCCTTACTGGGTAATTCATATTAAGTTCCTGGTTCCTTAACAACTTAAATAAGTTTCCATCATAAGGAAACCGCATTGTTTACTACATAACCCCATTATGGTAACTTACATTAAGTTCCCTTAACAACTTCCCAGCTAAAGGCGCATCCGCAACGCCTCTGCAGGCGGCGCCAGCTTGCGCTTCAGGGGCCGGCTGGCCTGCCAAGCCCTGAATACAAAGAGAGGTCCCAAAAAAGGACCCTCAAAAACCTCTCCGAAAAGGAGGTCGGCCTCAGCCGCCTCAGCCACTGCCTCCGTGGGTGCTGGAGGACCGCCCCTCAACTCCTTCCGACTTGTTGCATCCGGGTCTGAAAAATCTGTTTAGGGCCTAGGGTTTAGGCTTGGGGGTTTAGGGTTTCACGTTTGGCGGTTCAGGGCTTTCAGATGTTTTGGTGCAGCGTTCAGGGCTTTCTGGGCCTTGGGTTTGGAGTGCATCGCTCTGCATTCGAGGTTTTTCTTGGGCTTCCGGGCTCCGAGCTTTTGGGCTTAGAGAGCTTCTTTATGTGGCCCTTGGACCCTTCAAGTCGGCTTAGTGAGGCGTTCGTAAGTTCCGGCCTAGAGCTAGTAAGTAGTTTAGGGCTTAGGGCCAAGAGGCTGCAATCACAAGACTGCAGCTGGTAGTGGTAGGGTTTAGAAGCAGTTTCTTCGCCGCAAAAGATCTTCGCTTCCTGCATGAAGAAAAGTCCAACCTGTGTCGGGCCTTTGGGCTTCAGGGCTTGGGTTCAGGATTCAGGACGTCCTTGAGAGCAGGACCCTTGAGAGCAAGCATCCTACTCGAATCTCTACAGGGCTTACCCCTCCTTGTGGTAAAGTCCATATGAACTGAGCTTCAGAGCAGCGTTTTTCACCCGCCCGAAGGCCCTAACAGAAAAGACCGTCTCGACGCCCTTCGAGCTGGCGCAGAGCGGTAGCTCATGGATGGGCATGGTCCAGCAGTGGATGTCGCGGCTCACACGAGTCCCAGCTGCCGCCCTGCAGTTTCCAGAAGGCTTTGCAGACTGGGTGCTACACGAGCCGGCATCTTTCAAGCTAGCAGTGCGGAAAGCTGCCACGGCCCCGAAGGCGCAGCACGCAGCTGCCTTGCCCATCCGAGCCGGCGACCTCCACCCTTCGAGTGCAAGGATTGTGGAATCGCTTTCTCTTCCGTACTAGCAGCGCCTCGGCGCCCATGACTTCGCAGTCCATCGCCGCGAATCCGCGGCGCGCAGACTAACCTGCGGGTCCTGCTATACGCAGTGTTGGACGAGGGCTCGACTGATCAGGCGCCTTCAGCATGACACGAAGTGGTGCCTGCAGACCACGATCTGCCGAATGCTGAGTTCCACCATCTTCCCAACACACGCCTGCAAGGACCCCGCTGGCCCTTATGGCTTGCGCAAACGGTGGTTGATTGCCCTGCCACGGCGACCGAGTGGAGGCAGCGATGGCTGTCCCCAGCGATGGCAAGATGGGTAGATGCTGCGGAACATCTGCACGGCAACACGCCTAATTAGGGCATTTTGCCCTTTTCGCATGTTTTTGTCCACCCTTTTCGTAGCGGTACAGAATGTCTGGTGCTGCGAAGTCTCGGATTCGACACTATAGCCCGAAAGTCCGAAAAGTCCCGCAGAAACCCAAATTCCCGGAAAATGAGGCAGAAACCCGGTCCCGGGGGTACTGCTCCCGCAGCAGCTGCCGGAAGCTCAGGAGCTTCGGGAGCTGCGGCACCTGGGTCAAAAGAGCTTCGGGGCTTCAAGCGCCTTTGGAATCGAAAGGCTTCTAGAGGGTTTAGGGTTTAGTTTAGGGTTCAGGGACTGACCGGTCTTAGAGTGCGGATTGGAGTGCCACTACAAGGCAGACGCTGGGCTCAAGCACTGAAGGCCAAAGCACTAAGCTACTAGGAAAATGCAAAGCAAAGCCTGTGGAGAAGCTGTCGAGACGGCATCTCGACGCCCAGAACCTTAAAACCCTGAAAGTTGCGTGCGGTTTTTTTATCGCTGAACCCCAATAGCCATACACGTCTCCGACGACCCTAATAAGACTCATGATAATCATGATAGTTGATCATAATAGTCACGGTGCTTTCTCATAATAATCATGGTACTTTCTCATGAGAATCCTGGGAATTAGTCATAATAAATGTTATAAACATCAGCATACATACACACTAGAAGCCATGCACTCCTCCCTCGACCCCTTTGCCGTGCCTCGCCCGGGCTCCAAGGTGCCACTGGCTCCAGGGTTGCCTCGCTCGGGAAGGTCTGGTTCTTAGTAGGGAATGGGGGAATGGATCCCTAAAGTAGGCCCTACCTGGACCCTAGGAAACCTGCCTTTTTAGGGTTCCTTAATATGATTTCCTTATATAAATCCTTAAAAAGGTAGGTTATTCGGGGTTAAGGTAAAAAATCCCCGATAATAGTCTCCATAATCCATTCCCCCATTCCCTACTAAGAACCAGCCAGAGCAGGAGCTTGTGGTTTGAAGCTGAAGGGTTTCGGTGTTTAAGGTTTAGGGTTAAGCATTTTGGCTTAGGTTTAGGGTTTCGGGTTTAAGGTTTAGGATTTAAGGTTTTAGGGTTGAGGGCAGCTGAAGATTTTGCAAAGTTGGGGCTCAAGAGGCACAAAGTTGGCAAGGACGATTGGAGGCACTGAGCTCTAAACAGCAAATTTCCGAAATTGCCCCAAGTCTGTGAACGGAACCAAAGGTTGCACCCGCTGATGCCAACCTCAACACCGACCGCGATAGAACGAGGAGACCCTTACCCGAAAGCCGTAATTATTGGAATGGGGTTCCGTTTTAAAGGGTTCTATATAGGGGTTACTATATAGGGGCCATAATAAAAACCTCAGAATCCTTCGATCTGAGAGAACTGGCCGAAACGGGCAGCCCCGTGGGGAGGACCTCAAGGGCCACCTGGACCAAGGGCGACAGAAGGTCTTTGCGGTCTTTGTTGGTTGAGGCTTTAGGGCTTCGTAGTTTGTTCTTGGTCTGGTTTTGCAGTTTCTTTCTCATGGTTCGGGGGTTTAGGTTTTGGAACTTCTAAGGTTAACGGCCGATAAGATTTAAGGTGTGTTTAAGTCTATGAACTTAACTCAGGGACTTCTATGACTATGGCTTTGGGGCTTGGATTTCGGATGACTTCGGGCGTTTCGGAGCCAAGTCAAGTCCGCATGCGTCCGAGCCGAAGATATGTTTGCCACTTTGGGGGTTTAGAGTTTAGGGTTATTTTGGGGATTGGGCTTTAAGGGTTACACGGTTTGACTCTCGGGGGCTGTTGAGTTTGGGATTGGAGAGCTTACTTAAAGGATCATGGGACTCAGCAACTACGGTCATAATTCGGGTAACTATAAGCTACTGAAACCCCAACTAAGGTACTTGTAGCCTTGCTCACTAAGTCCCATGATCCTCCAAGTAGGGTTCAAGGTGAAGCCATGGCAGTCGTCACCGATGAGAATGAGACAGCTGCATACCATGGCAGTCGTCACCGATGAGAATGAGACAGCTGCATACGGAGCCATCAATACCCAAGCCTTACATTCATCTTCGAAAAGCCCACAGATGCTTGCCAAGCCTTCCAGGAATCCCGTAGTGCCTCGTTTTTTTTACACTTCTCCTGTTCGTAAACACAATCAGATGCTGAATCTCACAATGCACATGTCCGCCGTGCGGCTTCCGCCTTTAGCCTCGGCTTAAACCCTGGGTTTGGAGCTAACATCAAGACCACAAGATCACACCAACACAAGCACTCAGCATCACCAAGCCCTGAACAACGTCAAAGCAAAAGTAGTGAGAACGAGCCCTGCACCTCAATGCCCATGGTCGCAGATGTTTAGAAGATCATGGCGGCTCAAGTTTCGGATGAAACTCTTCGTTACGGGTCAACAGGGGTACAGCAAATGTGTTGTGCGTGCCCAACGTTTCCATTAGATCCTCGCTGGTACGTTGAGTTCTCTGGCTCGGTACCGACCAACTCACGAAAAAGCTGCGGGTGCATCATGGCCGCACGCTCCAGTTCGTCGCCAGTTGACCTTTCAATGCGCGGCTATGTTGCCGCCATCGAACTGCATAGTGCTCTCGAGCGAATTCTCGAGAGGCTGCCAATGTTCTAGTTCCCGCTTTTCTTTTTGTTCTTGGTGCCGTTCTGACCGAAAGTCTGCCGGTTGCTACTGCTAGTGGTTGCTGTGGCTGCCTCGCCGCCGCCTACAGAAGAACTCTTGGTTCCCCAGACCCTCTATCTCTAAGTCTTCAGCACCCTACGGCCTGTGTGTTCGATTGAGCTCCAGGCCAGTGCTCGCGGACATTCCTGGCCTCGCCAGGTACAGGCATGGGACATGCAAACACGAAGCCCGACATCCCATAAAATTAGCAAACCTCCGCAATGGACACAAGCAAAGGCGCAAGCAGCACAGCTTGCTATTTTTGTTCCACCGCCGTCCGAGCGAGTAATCATGGAACAAAGCAAAAACGTCCAATTAGAGGACCAGGATGGCCTGTCTCAGTCTACATGTCGCCCTCGTGCTCGACATTGGCATCGGTCTCAGCCTCAGCCTCAGCCTCAGCCTCATCTTCCTGCGAACCCTCTGCCTGGATCGTTCCTTCAGCAGGATGAGTTGCGTTGGCCTTCGCCGGCTGTGATACATTGCTGTGGAGTGCGAGGCACCTGGACTTAGAAGTTGAAAGGATGGCCTCGCCATCGCGTGAAACTTCCGCAACACGACCTAAGGAGACCGGCGTTTGCTGGGGCTGCGCCCCACCGCCTGCGTACCACCCCGCCCTCCTGGGACTTTGATGTCCGGGATACCTGGGAGCCTCGGCTGAGGGGCGAATGTGAGTGCACGTACATGTCACTGTGTCATGTGCACAGGTCTCTGCCAGCTGTAGTTCAGACTTGCATGTTGTTGTTAATTTGAATGTTTGTCCAAAACAATACGTTTTGGCTCAAGTGCTTTGTTTCTAGCTACTAGGAGTGCCAAGTGTGCACGGCAGATAGCAGGTGTGTAGCTCTTGAGTTGCACGCCTGCGGTCGGTCGTACGACGCGGTGTTGCCTAGGGACTGGGAGCGTGCGAGTGAACTCGCGAAGCATAAAACAGTTGCGCTGCTGTGCTTGCCGCTTTGTGCAAGACCAGTTAGCGTGCTTCACAA
>BGNK01000472.1:7440-32322 GCA_003297005.1 Symbiodinium sp. clade A Y106 | reverse complement strand
GAACCATCACTCGATTGCTGCACAGCCTCGGTCCATAGCTCTAGAGCTACTTCTCTGGATTCCGCAGGCCCCGGCTGGCGTAGCATGCCACGAACCCACTGCGAAGCATCTTGCAGTTCTTGCTCACACAAGGAGGCAGGCTTAATGGCCACAGGGAACTGCCCACTCGGCTTAGCATATCCTAAGATCCGAAAACCCTCACATACCTCCTGGAACAGATGGGGATCCTGGACACCTGCTGCTTGAGCAAGTTTGCGAAAAAGCAACAGCCTCTTGCCTTTTAGCACGCATGCTACTTCTGGATGGAGCGATTTGTGCAACAGGTCCTCCTCTCTTCGAAGTTCAGCCTCCGACTGAAGCAGAGCCTTCAAAGCATTGGTCCTAAAAGTGCAAACGTCTGCGNGCACGCATGCTACTTCTGGATGGAGCGATTTGTGCAACAGGTCCTCCTCTCTTCGAAGTTCAGCCTCCGACTGAAGCAGAGCCTTCAAAGCATTGGTCCTAAAAGTGCAAACGTCTGCGGCCGAGGCACTTGCTATCCAGCTAATGTTTTCCAGGGCTTCAGGTTCACACCCTGACAAGGATTCAGAGGGATGTACAGTTTGCAGAGCTTTCTCTAGGAATTCTTGTGTGGTCCAATGGCTGGCATAAACGACCTGTTGAGTGCCTTGCGAACGGTTCGAAGTAAAGGCAGGTTCGCTGGACATGCTAAGGTTCTGCACGCTGTCGGGCCCACTCGGTACTGGAACAGATCCCGGGCCGGGATCGCTGGACATGCTACGGTTCTGCACGCATCCCGAGGCAGGATCGCTAGACATGCTAGGGTTCTGCATGCTGCAGTCGGGCTCATTCAGCACAATGCTACAACTTTTCAAGCAATTTGAATCACTCGGCGCGTGCTCGGATCCCCTAAGTTCCAGCGCCGTGAGGGCATCCAGGCGACCTTTCTGAAGTCGAACAGCGCCAGCAGGAACCTGGGGAAGCAAGGGGCAGCCGCCTTCTGGCACGCATTCGGGAGGGTCAAAAGTGGCAGGTAGCAAAACCCGAAAATACTCCTTGAACTCCGGGACAACGGCGGGGGCGGCATGAAGCTTAGTTGACCCGAAGGTAGCTGCAGAGCTGGGTCGAAAAGTGGAAGGAAGCACCGCAGAGGGGAGCAGCGGCAAACACTCTTGCACAAGGGCTCGGCAGAAGTCCGGCGGGAGGCTGCGGACATCAGAAGCGTCAGGAGCCTGGACAGACCAAGGGACGTGGTCATGAGAGCCATCACACGCCCGTCGGAGGCCCTGAAGGGCAGGTACGTTGCGCAGGAGACGCACGCTTCTCTTGCGGCCACACCCAAACATACACAAGTCGACATCGGTAAGGAAGTGAGTCAAGCCGACCGCTTGAGCAAGAACGGCATCCCACACAGGAGCCGCGCGGGGGAGGCAGAAGCAAAAAGCAGTGCCGTGTTGGGTCAGAGTGGCCAGCATCAAAACCAGGAAGTCCCGAACAGTCGTTTGCAAAGCAGAAGCGCCTCGGGCGGCCAGGACGGGCGGAGGCGCGACGAAGAGGAAGGCCACTGCATCCTCCCGAAGACGTTGTACGCAGAAGTCAACATCCACGGAGGACACCACATCCCATCGCAAGCAAGGGACGTTCCATTCTTTGGCCGGTGCATGGTGCAGGGCCAAGGTCCTCACACCCACATCGCGAAAGGCAGAGGACAACCGGGGTGGCATCGCGAAGATTTCGAGGCAGAGTCGAGGTGCAAGGTCAGGCGGGCGAGAAGGGATATCACAAGTTGTCTTGGCCAACCGGAACCCCAAGCTCCGCAACTCAGAACGGTGGGGGTCGCCAAGATTATCGACAGGTGCGATGCAAAAGGCAACAAGCACGAGCCTCTGCCCTGTCCAGGGCAACGTAAAGTGTTCCTCGGCACGAGCATGCAGCAGACACGGTTGTTGGCGCGGGTCCAAGACAACACCCCGAAGAGTNATGCAAAAGGCAACAAGCACGAGCCTCTGCCCTGTCCAGGGCAACGTAAAGTGTTCCTCGGCACGAGCATGCAGCAGACACGGTTGTTGGCGCGGGTCCAAGACAACACCCCGAAGAGTCTCATCGCCCTGGTGCACCACGCGGTCACCATCAGCCCGCACCACGAAGATCTCGCCGCCTTCGAAGTCACTGATAGCTACAACAAGGTTGGGATCAAAACTGTTGCGAACATCGCGATGCCGCGGGGCACGTACGTCACAGAAAAGGACCAGAGAAGTCCATCGGTGGCACGGCCGAATGTGCAAAACAAAGGAATTAAGAAGTTGCACGGAGAGTGGGAAAAGCTGGTTGTTACGCCTCAAGCCGAAGCGATTGTCATGGACCCAACACCCACACCCGAAAGCCAAGGGATCGGCTCCGCCCCGCGATGCGTCCTCACGAGGCAGCAGATGAAACAGATGCAAAATGTCCCCGCGGGTGGGCATCCGCTCAAGGAGGACCTGGCGCGAGAAAAGCTCGGCGGGGTGCTGGGGTAAGGTAACCCCCGGAAAAGTCAGGTCAAGATTGACGGCAAATTGCCGCTCGGCAACGCCCACAGCAGGGTCGCAAACAGACCGTCCTACAGCTTCGACGGCAGCATCGACTCCAAATCCTGCCACCGACGCACCCGCAGGCGGCGGGGATAGTCAAGCATGCTTGATAAAAGGATGCTTTTTGAAGCAATGCGGCATGCAACACAGATGCTTGCCCTTGGGACAACTGTCGATATCGCCGTGTTCACACTTGCCAAGGTTGTAGTTCCAACACAAAGGGGCACCGGTCGCATCAACAGGAACGCCACCTTTGAGGGCGGCAGGCATGTAAGGAGTGCGCTTCTTGGGGCGGAGGTCCTGACGAGGGGCAGCCGGTCTAGGCGGCGGTGGGTTCACACGGTCCGGAGTCTTGCGTTTCTTAGGGTTAGGCTTCGGTTTGCTTTGATCGCGAGGTGCGCCGGAGGAAGCTCCTCGGGCCCGAGGGAGCAGCAGTTGTTCCACACAACGCATTTGCAGNCGCAGGCAGACCGTCCTACAGCTTCGACGGCAGCATCGACTCCAAATCCTGCCACCGACGCACCCGCAGGCGGCGGGGATAGTCAAGCATGCTTGACGAAAGGATGCTTTTTGAAGCAATGCGGCATGCAACACAAATGCTTGCCCTTGGGACAACTGTCGACATCGCCATGTTCACACTTGCCAAGGTTGTAGTTCCAACACAAAGGGGCGCCGGTCGCATCAACAGGAACGCCACCTTTGAGGGCGGCAGGCATGTAAGGAGTGCGCTTCTCGGGGCGGAGGTCCGGACGAGGGGCAGCCGGTTTAGGCGGCGGTGGGGTCACTCGGTCCGGAGTCTTGCGTTTCTTAGGGTTAGGCTTCGGTTTGCTTTGATCGCGAGGTGCGCCGGAGGAAGCTCCTCGGGCCCGAGGGAGCAGCAGTTGTTCCACACAACGCATTTGCAGNCGGTCCGGAGTCTTGCGTTTCTTAGGGTTAGGCTTCGGTTTGCTTTGATCGCGAGGTGCGCCGGAGGAAGCTCCTCGGGCCCGAGGGAGCAGCAGTTGTTCCACACAACGCATTTGCAGTACGACAGGCAGGTGTCGATCGAGCGGGAGGCCGCCGTCGGCACCCAACGTGAACCCAGTTCGACACTGATCACTAAGCCGCAGGTGCACCTCACGGTCACAGAGGGCAAGCTGAGCCAGCGTGACGCGCTGGTACCCCTCAGAGGGTTCCTTGTAGTAAGCATCGAAGAGGAATTGGATGAGGGTCTCGTGTACCTCAAAGGTCATAAGCTCGGCAACGGCATAGCACACTCCTCGACGTCTCAGGGCATGATGCACAAGTAGATCNTGTACCTCAAAGGTCATAAGCTCGGCAACGGCATAGCACACTCCTCGACGTCTCAGGGCATGATGCACAAGTAGATCGGTGGCTACATTAGCCTCCAGGCGAGGGGCATCCTTGTGCTCGCGAACGACCCCACTCTTGTCAGGTTTCCAGGCTTTCAACAGATTGTCCTCAGAAGCTCCCAGAACTTCCTGATCGCGAGTGGTCAAGCGAGCCCATTCAACATAGCGCAAGCGCCCCTCATCAAGCATGGCCGCGAACAAGTTGATGCTGGCATGGCTAGGCTCAAGGATGCCCTGTAATTTCAAGGGAGCAATTTTGGGAGTCAAAATTTGCAGACGGGCTCCGATCTCAGCCACAGGCAATTTCCGAGGGGAGGCTTCGTCGGTTCCATCCACCTTCCTTTTGAGATCAGCAGCAGTGAGGGTCCAGGCTTCCCAGTGCAGACGCCGGAGAGCAGCCTCGTGGGCTGCGAAAGTCTCACCCAGAACTGCATCTAGGACAACTTTCACAGCAGCCTCGGCTCCAGCTGTACCCGGAGTGGCAGTCGGAGCATGAGCAAAGTGAGCGAAGGTATTCCAACCTCGAAGGTCGAGGCGGTCCACCACCTCGGTGGGGAGCCCCACGGCCAAGCACCGGTGCCGAAAGATGGCCTTGGAATCTACATAGGACATGTCGCCAGCCCGAAGTTGCAAAATAGGCAGGCTTTCCGCGAGGCTGTCCTGCTCGAGCCGACCAACAAGGGCAAATCGCAGCTCAAAAAGAGAGTACTCAACACAGCAGGCACAGCAGCCGAGCAGATGTTTCCGAAGGTTCACGCAGCAATGGCTTCACTTGAAGCAAGAAAGACACGGGTTAACGATGACGTTAGGTCGGGCACCCAGCTCCACATGGGCTGCAGTGCCCAAGCCCTCCGAGGGGCCCGTGAGACAGGCAACCAGGGTTCAGTTCCAAGCATATCGGCCCATAGCTTCGGTGTCTTGATTTTCCGGCTACCAGCAAATCTTGGGAACCATTCCCAAATAGTTCAAGAGGGAAAGGCTGTAAATCTTGTTGCTAATAATCGTAGGACCCACCAAATTCCGTAGCAAGTCTGATGTCAATGTGCAAGAAATGTTTCTCAATATGTCCCTAACACGATCTATTTAACAACAAAAAACATACCCGCTATGCACAGAAGTTGCAGCCGAGCTGGAGGGCGAAGTGCACTTTGCACTCCGGGCCATTAGATCCCAAACTGTTTGGGTTGCAAGAGCACAGCATATCGCGATTTTATGGCGCGGGAGTTTGGGCAGGGAGATTTATTGATATACGGGTGTTGAGGCCCCTAATATAGTTCGGCCCCTTAATAAGATACACTTGATCCTCATGAGCTCGCTTTTCAGCGGGACCGCACATGGCTCCGGAGCTCGTGTGGCTTCTCCGCGAGGACCCTGCAGGGCGGGAGATAATAGTGCACATAATGATCTATATGTTAAAAAATTAAAATAAAGAAACCTGTCCCTTGGGCCTAGTACTAGATCCGAACCAAGCTTCCGTAGCATCGCCCTTTTGAGGACTCTGTACTCGAATTTTCGGGAGTGGTTGTTGGCACGAACACAGATCGGCTTTAGCATTCCAAGCGTATCCTCTTGAGAATAGCAGTGGTAGAACCGGCTGTTGTACCCTGAGTTCGATTCGAGGGAGCTGACAAAAGTTTTTATGATGTATACTGCTGTATAGACAAGCTTATCAAATAACGAACGAACTGTTTCCAAGCAGCTTTCGAGCACAGTGTCCATCAAGACCTCTTCGTATGCCTGATGTACCGGATGCGTCGTTGGGTACTTGGCAGGTTGAGGGTTTTGCTTTCTGGGGATGTGTCTTTACAAGAAACTCGTACTATAACATTATCCTGGGCTATGAGATTTCGGGCAAATATTCTGAGTGATAGCCTGGCAGCGTGCATCTTTGGTCGTAGCAGCCATCTCATCAGGCCACGCTTGGCATACTCAGTAGCTGTACGATGCATAATTCGGAGGAAATGCACTCCTGCAAAGAAGGGCTTAAAGGTATGAAGGCCTCTCCCTAGCTGGTGGCTACTGGGTTTCGGGCGATAGGGGATAATTTTAATACCCACACCACCTTCATCATACAAGTGCTGCGCTTCGCTCTCCGTCAGGTAGCGGGGTAGCTTCTCAGTTTCCAGTTGCCACATTCCGGCTGTATGCCTCGTTTAGCAAGCAGTACATGCGAATGACCCAAGAACCCAACTGAATTTCTTAACCCCCTATAGCTATATTTCTATCCTAGCTACTTTTGACACATAGCCCTGGATATGGCTGATTGCATCCAGAAAACAGGCAGCTGCACGCGAGATCTGAGAGAAACAACCGATCTCGGTACTCCTGCTCGTTCTCGTCAGCTCGTCGTTGCTTTACCCGGTCTTGAAAAGAAGGCTCTGTCAAGGCTTCCTCGGCTGAGTCCCTATATGTATTATTTTGCATGTATGCAAAATATATATAGGCAAAAGGCAAAATCTGCAATTGCATCCGCTGTACGGCGAGCCACGCCACCAAAATTCTACAATTAAAGGCTTTAGCATTGAGCCATGCGAAGTCTGTCGAGCTAATGTGCATGTTGGTGACAGTGAACAGTCTTTGAGAACATGACAATTTGTTCAATTGAAGCCAGTCTTTGAAACATCGGAAGGCCCATCGCAGTTGCTCAGGAAGTGAGCGGACGGCCTGGGGAAAAGTCTCTTCACATAAATGAAGGATGCCCTCTGCCACGCATGTCTGCCAAATTCCCAGGTTGAGTACGTGCATCGTACATCCCCTCCTGGAATGCAAAAGACCCTGATATGCATGATCGAAACACAACATATAGACTACTATGTGAAAAACTAATATTGAATTGTATCAGACCCGCGGCACGCAGTCAATGTGGAAGCCTGGTATAAGAACGAGCGGGACCGGCTGCTGGGGCATACATTGCAGGATCGATTGGGTATTGCTGAGACGCGGCCACTGCGTTCCGAAAGAAGTGAATAAAGGGCCGAACCTGCGTGAAATGGCAGCACTATCCCCGCATGCTAAATTTTAAAAAAAATGTCGACCAGGCCACTTCGGAATCCTTGCGGCAGGGCAGCGGTGGCAGATACGCCCGCATTTCCACGTTCGTGTCAATTGGAAGCACTCTCGGTGGAATTTCCAATCCCCCTTGTATTCAGTCACTGCGAACGACCGCACCAGCTCAGGGTGATCTCGCTGCAGCCGCTGCTGCTGACACGTAAGCTCAGTCACCAGTCCACCCGGTCCCCTTTGGGGCCGCCGAGCATAAAATGCACAGCTGAAACTCCAGGCAGCTCGGTGATACGCCGGTCGCAAGGTTTCCTCTTAAATTATACTACAGCATTTAATAATTTAGCGCCTATAGATATTAGTACTATACCGAAAAAATAAAACTATATGTTAAGCCCCAGCATCCTGCCCCAGACTATAGTAGCTGTTGAGCACGAAGTAAACATAGTTCTTTCTCCATGGTTCACCTACAAGACCGAAAGACACTATAAATTTTTAAAGCAGATCTAGAGTACCTATTTATTATTACGACATCGTGCCCAGCCTTTGACTCGGTGCAAAGGGAACGTAAACAGAAGGGCAGTAAACTGGTCCCCTTGCTTCGTAAATTGAGCTTCGTCTCCGTACACCTGGCTGTGAGGAACTACATTAATTTAGTAAATTTAGGCCCAATAAATTTAAATTTATAATTTATTATAAATATATAGTTAAAAGTGTATGTCTGAAATTATGCAGGAGTACGGACACGGGGATTGCCGATTCGCTGGCGGGATGCTCGGTCGCCCACCGCACGTTCAAGGACCGGAAGTGGCGCCAGTATTGCCTGCTGCATGCTGTAGCTATATAAACGAAAAAACCCCTAAACCCTAAACCCTAAAACTTAAATTCTATATCATCATATTAAATTATAAATTAATAGATCATGCACTGCTGCAGATCTAGCTGGGTGGCAGTACGTCATCATCTGTGAAGTCAGCTCGCCCTGACCGCCACAGATACTCCAAGTACTCATGTGGATCTATGAATGGGAGTCGTCCAGGGACGCGTTTCACGGGGTCGGCCGGATCTCCCAGAATCGCATCCAGCCATGCAAACTCCTGGCAGGATGGCGGCCGCTGAGTGGACAGCATGCAGAGCAGGAGTGCTTTAGGGTTTGAGGTTTGGTCTTTTAGCTATATAGCCGTATGCTTACACTTGCAAGTGGCCATTGGGACCTAGAAAACTAATTTAGAGCTGGGTTCAGGTTGGTGCTTTCCAGGCAAACTATATTGGATGCTGGGTGATGTAGTGATCTAGCCGAGTGTCGACGGGCAGCTTGATATACCTGAAGAGATCTCGGTCGCAGTTTTTCGTTGCTTTCATACCAGCCATTCGACGTGTCACCGAACTGAAAGCATTCTTTCCAGCTTCCTTCCCAGGGTTTCTAGGTCTAATTATTATATATATATATATATGTAATTACATATCCCCTAGACACCTCTAGGACCCAGGCCATATCCCATTATTTGCTAGATCGTCGATATATTAATAAATTAGGGTTTATCTACGTATACCGGTTTAGGGTTCTAGGGTCTGGGTGATTTGAGAGTCGGCTCGCTTGAACTTCAAGAGAACAGAGAGTATCGTCCTGCACAGCAGCCTTTGCATGTTCCACCACACCCTTCGCGCTTTCACGCCCATCGCCCAATGTTTTGCACCTGAATCGATCTAGATAGATCATTATGGCTAGCACGTAGACTTAAGTGTTGTAAATAAGACCCCGACAGATGAGCAGCTAATGATATGTCCTCGAAGTCCCGCACTGCCGCAGTCTCCTTGACATCTGCCGAGTCTGTGCATGCACCTGCGAGGGCTTTTGGAATTAAGAATCCACGATGCAGCCGCAAGGACGGGAGCGGACCAGCCAACTTTTGCGTGCGTGAGGAGGCCTGGTACTGCTGCATGCTCGTGTGAGCAAGACTGATCTAGCCAGCCCAAGCACTACCCTCCTGGAAGCATGCCCATATACTTTAAGCTAGAGTTGAAAATCAGGTCTTATGTATATGATACAGTGCACAGCTTCAGGAAGGATCACTAGTGCATCTAGAGGCTGGGTTTCAACCCATTAAACTGCAAAATGTCGGCCCTGCCCCATCCCAGCATCAGCTAGGCTATGGGCAGCACCTCTCCCCAACATGATCAATGCGCTTGTGCATACGATCACGTACATGTGGCATGATCACATTTACTTTGCCTTGGCTTTGCCCTTGGCTTTTCCTTTAGCTTTAACCGGCCCATGGGACTTGCGCTCAGCGGTCCTCACAGGCTCAGCACGAACCTTAAAGTCCTTGAGAGCCAAATCCAATGCCTCAGCTAGCGACTACGATCTGACCTAATTTCATGAGGTCCTGGGCCTTTCAAAATAATAACAAGCCCTATTATAAGCTACACAACACCCATCATTGGCCTCCAAATTACCTGCACAACGGGTTTCAACTCCTCCTCGCCCCGTTTCTCACCCAAAGCCTTTGCCACCTTGGCCTTCGAGGCCTGCAAATTCTGGATCGCCGGCACCAAGTCGTTGAGCACCGCCTTTTTCATGTTGCTGGCCCTTGGCTGCGTTGCGGGGTTTAAATGGATAAGGTTCAGGGCTTTAGGTAGCTACTTGAAATTTCGGCTTTTGGGTTTTGGGTTTCGGAGCGAGGGTATAATATATATATATATATATAGTACGTAGTAGCCAGAAAGTTGGAACATCATTATCCTCGTAAGGTTATAAAGTATATAAGGGATCCTAGCAGTAATCCTCCTAAAACCATGTTTCAACTTTCTGGCTTCTACTATATATACCGAAATATATAGACCCCAAAACATATTTTTTTTTTTGGGAGTTTCCGAACATATAGGGGACCCTAATATATATAGTACCTAAATAGTAGGATCCTTATTAGAAGGACCCCCAAACCCCTAATTTTCGGAAACTCCCATATATATATATATATATATATATATATACATATATATATATATATATTTATTTATTTATATTGATAATATATATATATATATATATATATATATTTAATAATATATAGTACTAGTCCTATAGCTGGGCATGTGATGCACTTGTGCAGCAGTTCATCTTGGGATTTCATCAGCCGAAGTGGACCCCTAAACCCCTAAACCCTGAACCCTGGATTTCGAATTCAGTGTAATCACCCTTACTACACATTGGTACAAGGTGCTCTCAAAGCCTCTCCAAAACCACTTCTAAACCATAAACCCCACCTGACCCCTTGGCCCTACTGTAGTAAGAAGCATCAATGCAAGTGCTGGATGCTTATGCAAGGCTTTAGGCGGATTTAGTGCTAGCTTCAAGGGTTCTGGCCTCTTCGGGTATAGTATTCAGGTTGGATGCTAAATTTCGTAGTTCAGGGGCATCGAACTCTCATCCAGGATCTTCTGGAACCCTTCGGACTCCATCAGGTCCCTGTTGGCCTTCTTGTCAGCCTCAGGATTGTTCGGATGTAGTGGGAATTAAAAATCGGGCTTACTAGTGTTTTGTCGGTTCTGGGTTTGGGCTATTGGGATTTCTTCGGAGCCTGGCCATGGGAATTCAAATTGGCATTTCCCGGTTCGCTCAGATCTAGAGCTGCTGTTATTCGAACGATAATTTATCCGATTGCGAAGTGGCATATAATTCTAATGATGGGCTCGTACATCGATGTGGGTTTTAGGGTTTATAGGGTTTCGGGGTTTAGGGTTAAGTTCAGGCTCGGGTAATAATTTGTCCAGTCCCGAACTCGCAAACCACGACTGCCTAAGCCCTATAGCTAGAGGACCCTGGCAACCAAAAACCGTTGAACCTCTCAAGTACTAGCCCCTTACAAATCCCAGCCATACTCCAAACCTCTGTAGCTAGCTTGTCAGAGTTAAGGCACCTCTGTGCCGATCTCCTTCCAGGTTTTCTCTTTCTTGGGCTTGGCCTCCTTCTTGGGCTTCGGCAGCAGGCGGCCGCGGTCCGTCTCACCAGGAACTTCCTCCAACACCTTCTCCCTGGGATAGCGTTTGTTAGGAAAGGCCCAGGTAAGTGAGTATATATATATATACATCCATTAGGTACAGTCAGGGGGCATGTTGTCCATAAAATCCTCTTCATCCTCGACCTGTGCCGACATCTGCATCTCGCCCTCCGTCTGAAGCGCTTGCTTCTTCACGTCTTCAATATGACTAAAGCATTTGAACAGCTGCATATCCTCACGAAGAGGCCATTGAGGGTGCCTCACATGTAGTCACGGGACCAAATTAGCGCTACTGAAGGTCTTGACAATATATATAATATTTATTGGGTTTATATTGGGCCTCCTGCAGAATTTCCCAGTGAATTGTGGATCCTCTGCGAGGTGGCGAGCAACCAAATCGGCGGTGAGCTCGGCCCCCAATTGGGCCTCCAGGCCCGCCCTGGTCTTCCACACGTACACTTCCTTCTCTTGGTTGGTCGTTGATTTCCTGCACAAGCCGATATTAACGGTTTCTAAGGCCAGGCTATATATGGGATTCTTAAGTTTACTTTTAGGGCTTTCAGGTTTTAGGGTCACTATATTGTTTTACGGATAGAAAATTTGAAGCCAGCAGTGTCCGTACTCGCATGACGATGGTGGAGTCACTCCATTCGCTCTTGCAGGCTAAGAAGTGAAGATAGAGATTGTGCATCTTCGTCGTCCGATTGGCACCTTAAGCTTGAAACTTCAATTGTTTTGATCACGGATCCCATTGGACCTAATTACAAAACTCTAGATCTGCGAAGTCCCATCCTCAAACCCCCAAACAGAACAGCAACAAAATGCGACGATAGTGCAATAGCAGCAACATTCAGTAGTAGTAGTATTAGTATTAGTAGTAGTAGTAGTAGCAGCAGCAGCAGTAGTAGTAGTAGTATTAATAGTATCGTAGTAGTAGTACTAGTAGTATAGTAGTAGTAGTAGTAGTAGCAGTAGTAGTAGTCGTAGTAGTACTACTACTACTACTACTACTACTACTACTACTACTACTACTGCTACTACTACTGCTACTACTACTACTACTACTAGCACTAGCACTACTAGTAGTACTAGCTAGTAGTAGTACTAGTACTAGTAGTAGTATAGTAGTAGTATTAGTAGTAGTAGCAGTAGTAGTAGTAGTAGTACTAGCTAGAAGTAGTACTAGTAGTAGTAGTAGTAGTAGTAGTAGTAGTAGTGGTAGTGGTAGTGGTAGTGGTAGTGGTATTGGTAGTATAGTAGTAGTCTAGTATACTAGTAGTCTAGTAGTAGTGCTAAGTACTAGTACTGCTAGTACTACTAGTATTCGTATTGGTGCTAGTAGTGTAGTAGCAGGACTATAGTACTACTACTACTACTACTACTATTATAAGTCAGCAGTACATCAATATTAAGTCGAGTGGCTGATCTCCGCATCTGCAAGCTGCTGTCTCACTTCCGGAGGAGACTTCGGACCGTATTGATATTAATATTATATATATATATTTAATTATATAATAATATGTATACGTACATGTATACGTATACACAGATGATGTAGAGAGAACTGTGGGCCCTGCTCCTGGCACTTCGGTAGAATCTGGAGTAAAGCGCTGCTGGTGTCAGCGGTTTTCCGCGCTTGTCGCATCGCCACTGGATATTCGTGTCTGGCTGATCATCCTGCTCTTGCTTGCACTGCTGGAGCTTCAGGCCACTTGGTGTCTGCTGCTGCTCATTGCCTTGCTGCTCGGATGCGGGTGCGGGCTGGGGAACCTGCGGCTTCTGATCGGATGCGGGTGCGGGCTGGGGAACCTGCGGCTTCTGATCGGATGCGGGATCTGCTGGATGGGGAACCTGCGGCTTCTGATCGGATGCAGGATCTGCTGCTGGATGGGGAACCTGCGGCTTCTGATCGGATGCGGGCTCTGCTGGCTGGGGAACCTGTGGCTTCTGATCGGACGCGGGCTCTGCTGGCTGGGGAACCTGTAGCTTCTATTCTGATCGGATGCGGGCTCTGCCTGGGGAACCTGCGGGTTCTGATCGGACGCGGGCTCTGGCTGGGGAACCTGCGGGTTCTGATTGGGATCCGGGCTTGGCGTGCCAGCAGGATCTAGATGCACGGCCCGGCAAAGCTGCAAGTTGCTTGGTGACATATCCGAGGCCTTGTTCGCGGTCTCCTGCTTGGCGCTCTCCTGCTCAGTACTGGCGCCTTGCTTCATGCTAGACGCAATCTTCTCGATCGTGTCCTCATCCATCCTCAAGGTGGCCTCTGTGTCCGTTCTTGTAGGCTGCTTTGCCTCCTCCATCTCCATAAAATTCTCCAAGTCTGTGCCCCCACCAGTGCTGCTGCTTCCAACGCCCTCCCCATTCATCTTCCCAGGCCCCCTTGTTGTGCTCCCACTTGGACCACTCAACACCATGCACTGGGGAAGCCGGCTCTGGCTGGGTGCTGGGGATGTTTTCATCTTCCTCGCACACAAGCTTGGGCGGGGTCTTTGTTTCGCCTAAATCCAACCTGCGAGCCGGATTGCGAGCTGGTGTGCCCATGGGCTTCTGCAGCAGGATTGGGGTCTTGGCAGGTGTTTCCTGCATAGCTGAAGCTTCGGCTGGGCTCGGGGGCTCTGGGGTCTCCCGGACTTGCGAACCAGTCTCGGCAGCAGTCCAACCTCATCATCGTACATGTTTAAACACATGCTGAATTACGTACAAATATTATAATTTAATAGGATCCAGGGCACTGCGACGTACCGGTGGCGGGGTTGCAGCATCCTGCTGCAGGGCCTTCCTCACTATATGTATGCGTACTAGCAGCTATATATATAATATTATTATATTATAATATTTCGTATAGCTATATAATAGTATATATTGGAACATCATTATCCTCATGGAATTAATATTATACGTATATAATATATAGTTAATAGGGATCCTAGCACTAAGCCATATTTTTGGCATGTTCCAACTTTATTCTACTATCGTATATAGATAGCTAGCTAAAGAGTATTTGTGTACGTGTCTCGTGGTATGGGTACTCAGGAAATATATAGCTAGCGCTAGCTAGCGATCAAGCTAGATAGGTAGTGAGGCCTCGGTATACCAACCCGAGAAGCCCCAACCCTATACGTAACCCGGCCACATCGAAGCTAAACGTCCCCAACACCGTTGCACAAAGCCCCGAAGCCCACCGGATCTTGCGAAGCTATCCCTATCTATAATAGGATCTAGCCCCACCCATATGCAGGCCGCGGCGCTTTCCTTGGATGCGGTTCATTGGGCGAGGCTTCTTGTAGTCGGGGCTTTTGATGGGAGTCCTTGGCTGAATAAATAAATTAGCTATAGGGCTGCATAATTACGTACTCGAGATGCAAATATCTGTAGGCTAAGCGGCGAATGTGTAGAAGTAGCAGTACCAGGAACTGGAGGTGGGCCCATCAGCTTTGTCGGGGTCAAAGCAGCTGCTAAGCTTGCACGCTTTCGGGCTTGCTCTAGAAACTTGCTCGCTGCTGCATCTGCAGAAGCTTCATCTGATGTCACACAATTCTTCCCATTGCCACGTGTAGGCACTGAAGCAGGCTTGGGCGCCATCCTCTGGTGAGCTGGGATTCCGGGCTTGGGGGACATACGGTTCCGGTTTTGGTTTTACGGTTCCGGCCCCTTTTTTTACGGTTCCGGCCCCTTGTTTTACGGTTCCGGGGCTGGGTCATACGGTTCCTAGATACACCTCTTTGGGCTGGGACTAATCGCACACTCCACAACGCAAGCAAAAATTGAGGCTACGTATAGTCGAATCCGGAAGCCCAGCACCAAACTCCCTGTCCAGCACCCGCAAACCTGTCCTGGCAGGTGCTGCGCACGATTGCAGGGTGATGCAATGGCCTGAGGATGCAGGGTTTAAGGCTATGGCTTCGGGGTTTTGATAAGTACATCTAGATCTAGCTAGCTTGATCATAATATATATATATATATATATATATATATATATATATATATATTTATTTATTTATTTATAAAATCGTATGCAATGCACGGAAACGTACGTGCACAAGTTCGATAACATATATATATATATTATTATTATAGTTNTATATGCATATCTACATATCTACAATATATATATATATATATACATATAAATATATCTAGCTATAAGTTTTATTCTCCGCTACATCTAGCTGTAAGGTGCATAAGCTTCGGGTTCGGTTGGTGCACATTGTATACACGTGCACATCGGGCTTCAACTACTAACTACGTACATGGAACGAGTTTATAGGCTAGGGTTCGGCTAATTCGGAATGTATAGGCTATAAGTACCGCTTTCTCCCTCTCCAGGAAAGCCCCGAAATCCTGAGAGAATTCGAGCATCCCTAATTATGCAATTGGTTCGATTCCAGTGGAGCTGTCCTGCTGTATGGCCAAGTATCAGCGCCAGCTATACAATCACCGGAAACCTTTTTTGTAAGTCTTGCGACCCTAAAACCCTCGACCCCTAAACCCTAAACCCTATAGACACCGTAGTCCAATAGGCCTAACTCGCGCACGCGTATATCGGGAAAGCACCCGTACATGTGCAGCATCGATCGCTGACACTGCGCGACTCTTACGGAAGCGCAAGCACCGGTGCGGGCCATGCGTCCCACGGCAAATCGCGGACGTCGCACGCGTCGTCGACCTGACTGGCCTGGCATCGTATACCGGCCTGAATCGATTGTGGACTGACACGGTCGACACGCTACTATAGCGACTTTGAGCAGAATGCAAGTGCGAAGGTATGGCTAGCCCAGCACGAAGGGATCGCAAGGCCGATGGACTTGATCCCGGATTACAACAAGTGCCATGCAAAGCTCTTTCCGGTTCTGGAGGAGATCCTGAGGAAGCTGGCACAGCATCCGGGCGAGCATCATCGTGGCGAAGTTCGACGAGTCGATCGCGAAGGGTTTGGGGCTGTGCATAATGTGTAAATCTTTAATTGAAATTTCTTCAGATTCAGCAGGCTTAGGAATTGAAATTGCAGTATACACGTAAGCCCCAACTTCTAGCCCGGATCCCCAATTCCCCAATCCTGTCGTAAGCAATGCAACCAAGCCTCGAGAGAGGGCGGGCTCCAAGCCCTGAGTCGCAAATAGGGAAAGGGTATTAATTTAATTAGATCTAGAGGGTGTATGTAGCTACGATGACGATCTCATCAAGCCCCAACCGCCCTACATGAAACTGCAACATGCGACTAGGGAATCCAATTGGTAATCGGGGGCATTGCATATCCATATGATTATATTACAAGTTTGGTGTCCTTGGCTTCGCGTGGGGCAACCAATGTGGGGCATGCATGGAAGGCTGCTGATCGGTTTTGCAACCTAATCCCTTAAACCCTAAACCCTAAACCCTAAAACCCTAAAACCTAAACCCTAAACCCTGAACCCTGGACCCTAAACCCTAAACCCTAATCCCTTAAACCCTAACCCCTAAACCCTAAAACCTAAACCCTAAACCCTGAACCCTAAACCCTAGTCCCTTAAACCCTAACCCCTAAACCCTAAAACCTAAACCCTGAACCCTGGACCCTAAACCCTAATCCCTTAAACCCTAACCCCTAAACCCCAAAACCTAAACCCTAAACCCTGAACCCTAAACCCTAAACCCTAATCCCTTAAACCCTAACCCCTAAACCTAAAACCTAAACCCTAAACCCTGAACCCTGAAGCCTGAAGCCTAAACCCTGATATAATAAAGGCCCTATAAGCCCTGAACCCTACACTACGTGAAACCTGCAAACCTTAAGCCTGAAACCCTGAATCTAAATTGGAAACCCTAAACCCTAAATCGTAAACCCCCTAGGCCTTGTAGAAGCAGCTGTACCCGGGCCCAATGCCCAAGCCTTACCTAGAAATTTTGAACTTATAGGTTTAAAACCCAGACCTCCCCTGCTTGTACTAACCCCCAATCCCAGAAACCCGATCGCGATGCTTCATATTATATTTGTAAAACCCGAAAGGCTAGTAACATATAAGCAGAAACTACAAACCCAACACACTCCGAACTATTAGTTTGTGATCCCCGACCCAGGGAATATTATAGATTGGAGTTCCAAACGCCTGGCAGCATGTCGAAAGCCTGATCAAACCCAGTTTAGGACCCTAGACCCGCATAAGACCTGTGCCCCTAATCGAAGCTAAGCACTCGCGAGGTGCCGCCCGAAATGACTGGCCGCGCTGGCCAAAGCAAAGCTTCCTCCAGGAGCCTCCAGCTGTATATGTGTTGCAGGTTATTATTATTCGAGGCGTTCCCACTAGAGCCCAGGCGCACCTTGTGATCAGTTGGGGCTCCTACCCCAAACACTTCAAGATCAAGCCAAAGCTCCATATGCACACACGATATACCGTTCGAATCGAATGCATGCATACACATGCCGGCATATATTCAAATTGTAGGGCAGCAGATGTTTGCGTGCGGATGTGCATGTGATCTGATTCACAGGCGCTTCCGGCATGCTTCGAATTTGTTAGCAAGCCCGATCTCGAGAATTAAAACACCCTTGAGAGAGGTAGCCAGTACTTGCATGATCTAGAGTTATAATGCATGCAATTCAAAGCCTATAGGAATATTAAATTGCAGAACAAGCTGTAAGGCTGCTAAGCTTTCAGTGGATAGGGTCGTAGCTGTCTGTACGAATTCTAGAATTATTATTAGTGGCCTTTCCCCCAAGCGGTGTTGAAAACTGCAGTTTCATCTACTCCTAACCCAATAGCTAGGCTTCTGCTGCCACACAGGACAGAGGCAGTGGGAACCGCGGGGACCAGCGTCCCGCCAGCAGCTCTAATCTCAGGAACTTCTCCACGGGCTCCTGGGGCGGGGTGGGGGTCTCCAACATAAGGGTGAGCTATTCGATCTAGCTAATATAGAGTACAAACCTAGGGTTTAGGGTTTAGCGGGTAAATTGAAACACGTGGCAGCCTCTCGATAAAGCCCGGCCTCAATTCCCAAACAACTAATGTGCAGACCGGGCACCAACAGGGCCGCTGTCCACATGTCTTCGGCAACCTGTACAGTGCACAGTTCGGTCGGGTCCATTATGAATATTTCTGAGCTATAATTAATAACAGGCTTATATATGTTCTTATTAGGCCAGGGATCAACAGGCTTATGTGCAGGACAAGCCACATTCATTTGAATCCGCTCAGAAGCATCAGGGATGGACGGAACATAGCCAGAGTCCTCGGCAATTATTGGGTCAAGCGGGTGATTCAATGCTTTGTATGGCTTCATATCGGAACCCCAAATTGCCGGAAATCCTCACATAAGCCTGGCATGCTGAAACTATCGATATCTACATGCATAGTCATTTGGGTCATTATTACTTGATGCCCCAAAACCCTAAACCCTAAACCCTAAACCGATCAGTACCCGGTATAATTTTATCGGTTTACGAATCTGGGTTTTACAGGGATCCTCTGAAAACTGTATGCACATTGAGATTCTGCACAGGCGGACTTGTGCAAAGACACGACACGCCTGCAGAAGGCAGCAGGGTACTTTTGCGTGTCCTTCAACTTCTTCCCGCCAGTCCTCAGTATAGTGTACGTAGAGCACGAATAATATTACTAGCACATCTTAAAGGACTCGCAGGTACTATATGTTCGTAAGTCTAGGCACACTGCCACGGATCCATCCGCCCGCTTGACTCTAGTGACGACACCACTGGAATCAAACTTCCTCTTGCGATTGTTCCCAGGCAGCTGCAGCATCGGGTTCCTTTGCGCTTCGCAAAGATGAGATAGCCACGGCCTCGTACGTGGGGTGGGCTGCTTCGAATTCGGGTTTGTACTATCTATAGGGTTTAGGGTTTAGGGTTTAGGGTTCAGGGTTTAGGGTTTAGGGTTTAGGGTTTAGGGTTAGGGTTTAGGGTTTAGGGTTTAGGGGTTTAGGGTTTAGGGTTTAGGGTTTATATCCGGGGCGATGCACTAATTGGAGGCTTCTTTCTCAGCTGGGGCTTGGCACAAAACTTTAACTTGGGAACCCTAAAACACCCCACTGAAGCACGAATCATCAAAACTCTGAAACCCTGAACCCCAAATCCTGAAACCCTATTTGCAAGTCCAAGTAGCACATTCCCGAACATAATGGTTCGCTTCAAGGTCGGTGCCCCGTAGACGCCAAGCCAGCTTAGATACATTTCCACATTGCAATATATGTACATGTGTTTGCACATATGCATGTTGCATTTATAGCTAGCTGCCAAGCTTCAATCTCACCAGCGAAGAAGCCGGATACCCGAAGCCGGCCATGTTGATATTCATCAAGAAGCGAACACAGGGAAGATACAAGAGGACGGAGCTGGACGGTTGCTCAGCGACCCAAACTATACGTCGCACGACCCCTAACAACATGCCCAAGCACCATCGCACAGCCACGGCACTTGCCTTCACATTGTTCCTTAGCGTCGTGTCACCCATCGGGTTCGACCGCGTCCGGCGGGTCGTAGCTGAAGACATCCAAACCCAACTCGAGCACGGCGGCCCGCTAAATGCCACGCCTCCCTCTTTGATCCGCAGCATATATTGCAAAAAGGTGAAGAACCCTCTCCTTAGCTAGCATATATATAGATACTACCATCGGGTTGCATTAAAGGCGCTAGCGCTATATGCTAGTAGGGCCGGGCCACGTTGACAGTATGTCGTGCTGCCTGGACTTCTGTTTCTCGAAGTACGCTGCCCGGAATCCCAGGCGTCCTTGCATTATGCACATATTAGCAGCGCTCGCTAGTCGCATATATAATTTAAGCAAGCGACGGGCATTCAAGAAGATTCCCCCCCAGCCACAGAAGCAATCAAAGACATCGATGTCCTTAAACGTAACATTCAATTGCTTCCAGCTAGCTGGCATCGAACATGCTAGCGCTGCTGAGGCACACGATGCATCGACGTGGACATCATGTCGATGTAGTCCAAAGTGTGGAGCCTTGGGCGGGTGTTATAATTATTTATGTACGTATACTGCTAGCACTCCTGCAGCTGCCCTGAAATTATAAATCTAGCCTCGAAGCAGGACACATGGCACACCCAGCGCACACAGCATGGAAGCTTGCTCCCGGGATAAAGCCAGTCGGCCCATCACTAGCTGTACAATCTTTAAAGCACGTGGGCACTATCTAGCTAGCTAG
This sequence comes from Symbiodinium sp. clade A Y106, assembly GCA_003297005.1. Taxonomy (NCBI): domain Eukaryota; class Dinophyceae; order Suessiales; family Symbiodiniaceae; genus Symbiodinium; species Symbiodinium sp. clade A. Next base: position 12,245 of record BGNK01000472.1, on the reverse strand, counting down.
CTAGATGAAACTAAGCCTGCTGCAAGTTCAGAAGTACTACTGGCAGCAATTATTCACGATAATGCAGATTGCTCTCGTGGTGGCACGATCAAGCAAATGTGCGATCAGATAGCTTCTTTCCATGCTCCGGCTCCTGCAACGTATGCTCACATATTGAAACCCCGCAACAAAGCAAGCGAGTTCGAGTGATGCAGATCCTACTGATCCTGGCATCGAGGCCCATACATATCAAAATTTGGGAGCTGGAGGCAAGCAGCTTTAGAGGCCGGCTTCAAGCTAAAGAGGCTGTAAATATAATATGTGTACATGTACATGTGTCATTATGTTAAGGTCTGGGGCTACGGTTTTGGGGTAAAGAGTACAGTATACTGCTACTAGTACTAGTACGAGTAGTACTGCTGAAGGACTCAATAGCTAATTCTGTTTTGTGCGTGGGACCTAGTAGCAGTAGAATATAGACCTACCAGTACAGGCTTTTAGACCCTAAAATCCCTATATAGGACCCCGTAATGGTAATTTCAGGCCTAGTAGGGTTCATGAAGTCGCTAATGTGCGGCCACCAAATTGCTGCTGCAGCCTGCTCAGGAGGCTTGGCGAGAGGCCGACAAGGCCTGCAAGGCCTTTTTGTCCTCACTCACTTTTTCGTTGACGGCTTCAACAGATGCGCCTTCTTGAAGCGCCTTCGCCTATAGGCAATGTGGGTTTCGTAGCTACACCATGCATGGCCATGGGATCACAGAATCGAGGGAGCGAATTCACTTTATAAGTTTAAACTTGCAGCTTAGTCACAGCTCGACAACACGGCTCGACAAGCTCTGACCAAGAAATCTCCGGGCCAAGCTTCAAGCTCTTGCAGCTGATATGGACCACCTGCACGACACGTGCAGATGCCGGGCATATGATAGCTATTCTGCATGGCATCATGAAATCAGAAGAACGACAACGACAGCGACATCTACGACCACGACGACGACGTACTACTACTTCTCCTCCTCCTATAATATATATATATATATATATATATTATAATTATAATATATATTATATATATATATATAATACTATATTAATTATACTACTGCAGCAACGTGTACTACTCCTCCTTCGTACTGCTACCACTAGTACTAGTACTAGTACTAGTACTAGTACTAGTACTAGTACTAGTACTAGTACTAGTACTAGTACTACCACTAGCACTAGCACTACCAGTACTACTAGTATTATTAGTACTACTAGTACTGCTACTACTACTACTACTACTACTACTACTAATACTACTGCTACTAATACCACTACTACTACTGCTGCTAGTACTAGTTCCAGTACTAGTACTAGTATATATACTGTACAATATTATATTAATATTTGCAATATACTAGCTATCGATTAATTCTTAATCCTTTTAGCGATATTTAAATATATATATATATATATAGTCGCTACGTACTAAATTAATCACACCATGCACACCGGCACCGTGCCTGGCTCTTCTTGTCGTCCTTCGTAACCACTCCGCATTCGCGACGGCTCCAGTACGGCATAACCTGAAGATCAAAAAAATAGCATTATAATTAAATACCTAGCGCCCCAGACATGATACTCTCAACCGTTAGGCGGAGTGGCTCGGTAATCTTCCAATTGGGGAAACAACCCCTGTGCTGCAATCTCATCTGGCAGGCGGGTCGCACGTGGCGCCCGTAGCTTCTTGGCCGGTGGCTCCTCGCCCTCACTCTGCTTCTTAGCAGCCCCAGCGCTAAGCTTTGCAGCAGGGCGCTTCAAGACCACTTCATCATCTGAATGCTCAGATGCGGCCTCTTCCATAGCATCCGGAGCCGGGTCCCCCGCAGCAGGCTTGCTCCTCCCACGGCCACGACCACCACCACTACCGCGGCCCCGCCCACCGCGCCCTCCACGTCGACCCCGCGAGGAACCGTCTTGCGGGATCACAGTCGGCTTGCTTGCCTCTCGCCTCATCAACTCACGCACTAGATGGCTCGCGATCGCTTCTCCAAATTCTAATAATTCAATCTAGATCTAGATACATGCTATATAAGCTATGTGGCAATTTGGCTTGCAAAGCTAGGGTGTCCTCCCAATCGTCATTCTTCAACTTCTCTGCAGCCACGCCCGCCCACGAAGGTGGGCCGGCGACGAGCGGGGATCGGTCCTGCTGCGTTCGCATTCGATCTCGGAATTGGCTTGGGGATCCTGTGCTACTCCGGTCCTTCTCGCTAGTCCGAACACTGGTGTCGGCAGGCTTCTCGGAAATGTTGGCCTGCACTAGAAATGACGCCCTAGCCCTAGGAATTTACCTGCACAATCTTATCGTTCTCACCCGGTTTCTGGGCCTCAGCATCGCCATCGACACCGCTAGCGCCCGGCTCCTGGCTCATTTGATTTTTTCGAATCGCTCGAATAGTGGATTTGGGCCGCTAGCTAAACCCTGGCACGAATACTAACAAACTACGATACGATCCATCCACTCATATTGCCCTTAAGCTTGTTGTCCTCATTCTGCTGCTGGGTCTCATCATCGTGACCAGAATTTTCCAGCTCCTTGGGTAATTAAGCTTTTCATGATATATACTTGCACACCACATACCTCGTGGATCGAATAATTTAATCAGCTCATGTCTCAGCAGCATCGACAGCATTGTCGTCGTCATCGTCGTCATCTTCGGGACGTACACCGGACGTGTCGCCGGTGCTCACATCCTCTGGCTGTGCGGCTTCGCACTTCTTGAGAATGTTCTTCAACGTCTGCACTTTAACCGACCTCCGTATATGCGATCGACGAAACATGCAGCGTACCATGACGTGTCTGTCCTGCACACGCTATATGCTATATACGCATTTATGCATACAAGCTGCTTGGAGCGATTCGGCGTTTTACGGTATAGCTTCACCACATACACTGCCCGGGCTCTCAATGTCCCCGAGTTGTACTCTACCCAGGCCTGCCAAATGCAATGTGCCACCCCGTGTAACTTACCATTGAAAAATCCACAGCTTGCCTCCGTCATCCTCTTCAGGGCGGAAACTGGGAAGAGGCCATGCTCGACAAGAATCCACCGGAATGCGGCCTGGCCAGGACACCGGAATCTCTAGCAGGCCGCTATGTACTGAAACATATATATATATGCCCACATCATGCACACGTACGAATTGCCCCAGCCCATGGCCTTGAATTTGGAAGCCAAGGGCAATTGAGTTCCGTAGCTTGCTAACAGTGGGGCTAACAAGTCGAAAGCATCTTCGATAGCAAGGTCGCTCATGAACTCAAAAGCCTCGAATATGTCTCGATCCTTAGCTTCGCGACGACTACATCGAAACATAAACTTGCTATGCTATATATATATATATACATAGAGTAGGTATACGAACAAAGCGACGTCCTTCCTCCTGAGAATCGCAGCATTCGACACATCGGAGCCTTCTGGCTTATCTCTCATGAACTCATCGAGAATGTCCTTCAGAATAGCCAGCCTGCAGTGAGGCCCAGCTACATGGACGATAGTATTAATTATTCTATTGCGTGTTTTTTGCTGGAAAGCTTCTGACAATCGATATCTGCAGTTTCGCCTGCAGCAGGCTCCACCTGTGCTGCTGTTGCAGCACTGCTGGCTTCCGGTGCGGCTTCCGCTGCCGCCATTAGCTACGTAGCTAGCTAGCCTCCAGCAGCGCTGCTGGTTGATCCAAATCCCCTAGGGAACATAAACTCATGATCAGGCAGCAACAGCACACAGTTTCGACAACACGTTCAGAGCACGCTGAAGCACGTGATATGAACACACAGCAGCAGGGCTGGGAGGGAACCGAGTTTCCGCTTCTTCTGCTGAGCACGGCCGCGAGCCGCAAGCGAAGCTCTCAACATGCCGAGCGAGGGAAAAGCATTTATTTAATTGTCGGGACACGTAGAGTATTGGAAACATGTCGGGTTGCTCGCGAGTTAAGCTAAATCTGCGAAGGCCGGCTGCTACCGGTAGCTACCTGGCACACGAGCTCGAGGATTATATTTCCCCATCTAGAATTAAGTGGTTGGGGTATGATTGGGTTCATGTTGTAGCTATATCTAGCTGTATCAGCATATATATAGTTTAGGGGTGTGCAAGGTGTCTACACAATGGGCTCACCGGCTTATTAAGGATCTTTATTTTGCTTTGTTTCGTTTCCTGCTGGGTGCACACCATGGGTTCTACTTGATCCATAGAGGAGGTGAACTGCTCCCAATCCATTTAAAACTGTTGTCCTTCCGTCACAAATCCATCCCAACCACTGTAGAACTCTATCCATATCCCTCAGGTATAGCCATTCATGAGGCCCATATACACCTCTAATAGATTTAGCGAACAGTTCCCAGAACCAGTTCCGGATATAATGGTCGTTTAACGCAAGGTCACCCGAGAGAGGCAACCATAAACGGTTCCTGATATATCGGCTACCGGCCGGCTTGGGGTGGCCAGGCGACCGCAAACAAAAACAGTCGCGTCATCGTCATTGACCCGGCGAGCACGGTGCACGGTAGCTCGAGTTGCATGTTTGTAGTAAACAAAACCGTCTTGGCAGCAAGAAGANGCACGGTGCACGGTAGCTCGAGTTGCATGTTTGTAGTAAACAAAACCGTCTTGGCAGCAAGAAGACACGACCTGGCCACGAGCATGCAATTCGGCCAAGTGACCGTCTACCTCGGACTCCGCACTATCAGACTCCTCGTCAGGCTCTTCAGAAGATTCAGAATCGGAAGAAGAATCCTCCAACAAGCGGGTAACCTGTGCAGGCACACTCTGCCGAGGCCTCTTTCCGTC